>CAXKVX010002578.1:0-43523 GCA_964058865.1 Eleocharis quinqueflora
ACAGGGGATTCAAATTTTTATTTTTAGCCTTAAGTTGAGATTGGTATCATCTGAGAGGTAGCTTAAGAACAACGTTGGGCTTGAGATCAAAATAAGACTCATCGAGTTTCAATCTTGTGTTGAATACTTGTGTGAGTTATGTATTGTGTTGTAATTTGTTTGGCATGAACTTGATGTATTAATTTACATGAATTTATGTTCAATTTTAGTCATGTTTGTGTACTTGTTTCTGTTGAATTTATGTTTCATTTAAATTTGATTGTTTACTTGTGTAAATTGATTGCTTAAATTTCAGTTTCAGATCAATTTAATTTTGAGTTTTGCATGAATTTGACAGTTCAACAACTATGAAACGATTCAAACGTTTTGATCGTTTGTGCCGTTTACACAAACGAAACAATCAATTGTTTAAATTTTTTATGTCGTTTCTTAAACAAAACAATCGACGATATTGATATATGTATCGGAGCATGGCTAAAATAATATGCATAGTACACTCCATTTTGTACTATGCATATAGATATAGGCCATTAAATTGAGATTTAAGTTGCTCAATAAATTCTTCATATGAAAATATTGTAGGAAATTAAATTTCGTGATTTTTGGAGCTTTCTAGCTATTTTTTAAATATTTTTTAAAAACAGTCCAGATTTAATACTACAAAAGTGTCATTTCTGGACTGTTTTTAAAAAATATTTAAAAAATATCAAGAAAGCTCTAAAAATCACGAAATTTTATTTTCTACAAGATTTTGATATGAAGAATTTATTGAGCAACTTAAATATCAATTTAATAACCAAATTAAATACAAATGGACGCATAGTACGTTATGTGGTGTACTATGCATATTATTTTAGCCATGCTGTATGTATCGTGATAGTTAACGACCCAGGCAATTACTTATAAACATTTGACAGCCCGACGAAACTTGCCCATCAAGGGAAATCTTGCGTTGCGTACGGAGCCTAAAACTAAAACCGTGCACCACTTTCTCTTGTCTGCTATCTCTCGGCAAAACCACACTAATGCCAGTGTCCAGAGGTAATGCATCGTATTTAATGGCATTCTCTCCTCTCCAGAACTCCATCTCCACGCGCATGACCTCCTTATTACATTATTCGATTAAAATATCAAATACTATTGTTTATTCCTTTGCTTCCTCATATAGATAGAGCAAATTCCATTAAAGTAGAGAAGAGCACTCTCTAAAAAGGTGCTTGTTGGAGCTCTCCTTTTGGGGCATTCTCTTCTCTCCATAGCTGGTTTCTCGAAGGTTCGTTCTTTCATCTTATAAAACACTGGAATTCAAACATAATCTAGCGAAATCGCTGTTAGAGACATAATTTATCGATTTTCTCTCCTGGGAACACTCCCTCGGGACTACAAAAGGAAAGCGGGCGTTGTTTGGCAAAGACAAATGGGGTTGTCGATTTAGGATTATTATTTTCAATCTTTATTCTTTTGCGTTGGATTTTCTTCTTGGTTAGTAGCAAAATCAGGTTCCAAATCCTCTTTCCTCTTCTCTATAAATCTATAAATTCTATAATGGAGCTACCCTTTTAACCTCTCCTATTTGGTCTTTCTCCCGACCCAACTAAATTGAATCAATAGATTTCTCGATTTCATTTCAGGGTTTCTGGTACTTGACCGTTATACATAATTTTGCCTCGTGAGATTCTATTCTTACCTAATCTAATCAAACACCAATCAGATGTCCAATTTTTTTTACTTTTGACAAAAAAGCTCTATTTGTTTTGTTCTATTTAACCTCATTTAACCCTTTTTACCTAACCAGATTTTCTTTCTTAATAGTTAATATAGAAGATGAGAAACCAATACCACACAGCAATGCACTTCATGCTTCTCTTTCTATCAGCACTAGTGGCTGTGCAAGGTGACGGGTCATTGGAGACCTGTGCGGATATTGTACCGGCACGACGTCGTGGGGCTTGGATCTCACTGAAGAGTTTTGGTGCAGTGGGTGACGGTACAACAGACAACACTGCAGCATTTGCACGTGCAATTGCACGGATCGACCGACGAAAAGCACAAGGTTGTTTATTTACTTAACTCTGTGGGAAGTTGTAATTTTTCTAAGGTACTGTTTGGTAGGGGATGTATGTCTTGAGTAAGGCATGGAAATGGTTTATTCAACTTGAAAGTTGTTTTTTACAGTACAACAAAGAGTGTAATGACAAATTTTGGTTGATAATTTTTCTATCAAGTGGTAATAGGCTCTTAATTTGGTCTTGGTTTTACATTTCATTTTGTTCTTCTTCGCCATATTAAAGTTTTAGAGACATAC
The DNA here is from genome assembly GCA_964058865.1 of Eleocharis quinqueflora. NCBI lineage: Eukaryota > Viridiplantae > Streptophyta > Magnoliopsida > Poales > Cyperaceae > Eleocharis > Eleocharis quinqueflora. The sequence goes on from CAXKVX010002578.1 coordinate 2,306, forward strand.
AATATGCACAGTGCCTTATTGGTTTACTCTAACTGATACAGGTGGTATGCTACTGTATGTACCACCTGGTGTATGGCTTACGGGACCGTTCAATCTGACAAGTCATATGACTGTATTTCTTGCAAGGGGTTCTGTTATCAAGGCCACCCAGGTTAGTATTTGCATGTGCATGTGTGGATAAATGTGTAAAGAACTCACCTCTTTTTCTTCGGTGCCCGTTTGTGTTGTCATTTACCTAGCTAGTAGAGTTTTGTTTATTAGTACTACAAGCAGATATTTAATATTTTACAGAGACTTAGTTTACTGGTGTTTGACCTTGTGCTTTGTGGAGGACAACACGGTTTTTTGTCTTGGTATTTGTTTTATTTGTGTTTTTTCTGGTGTTTTGAGGAACAATCAATTGTGTTAGTATTGACTATTGAGCTATCTGTGACAACTTGCTGTCATTTGAGAGAAATTTGTATTAGCTGCCATGCCATTCTTTCGTCCGAGCCATTATGTGCAAAATATGGAAGTCTTATATTATATATATCATAGTGGAGGTAAATTTACTATTTTGTTTGTATTTATGCTGATTAAAAATTTGACTATGACTGGAGCAGGATACGGGGAATTGGCCTCTTATTGATCCTTTACCATCTTATGGAAGAGGTCGAGAGTTGCCAGGGGGCAGATATATGAGCCTGATACATGGAAGTGGGCTGGAGGATGTAGTTATAACAGGTACCATATATATATCGTCTCTCACTTGTTTATCCATGTTTAGTTTAATGTTGTATAATTTGGTACCTGCACATGGAAAGCAGTTTTGTGGATTACTTTAAGTGCTGAAAAGCGCACAGATAAGAGCGAATTGCAGGTTTTTAATCCCACTTGGTGTTTCATAGTTAACACAAATAAAATGTTTTGTTAGTCGATAACCTTTGTCTCATAATCTCAAGGTGCAAATGGGACAATTGATGGCCAAGGAGAGGTGTGGTGGAACATGTGGAGACAGAGAACACTCCCTTTCACTCGACCGAATCTAATAGAGCTCATGTATTCATCAGATGTCGTCATCTCTAACATTGTTTTTAAGAATTCACCGTTTTGGAATGTTCATCCTGTCTATTGTAGGTGAGCACTAAAATTATGTACCTAATTATTGTTTCTTTCTTTAAAATCTTAAGGTATGCGTATGTGCAATGTATAACACTGCATGTACATTTTGCAGCAATGTGGTAGTGAAAAGTGTGACAATCTTGGCTCCGCATGATTCTCCTAACACCGACGGTATCGATCCAGGTTTGTGTCTTATTGCACATATTTTAGTACCTTCAAGATTAAGCTGAAATTCTAAATACACTTTTTAAAATTACATCTAATTGGTAAATAGAGTGTCTACTGAATTTTGATAACTTCTATCTTAAATTTTGTTTGACCATACCCTTTTTGTGTTTGCTTCAACCGAGCTACCATATGGTTTGCAATAAGCCTCAATATAGAAATGAAACAAACAACAGATCAAATATATAAACATGTAAATTCCTAATATCTAATTTGGTATTGTGCAGACTCAAGCTCTAATGTGTGTATCGAGGACTCCTACATCTCAACTGGGGATGATATGATTTCTGTGAAGAGTGGTTGGGACGAATACGGCATCTCCTTTGGCCGACCAAGCTCCGGGATCACAGTGCGCCGTGTCACTGGCTCCAGCCCCTTTGCGGGCTTCGCCATTGGTAGTGAGACATCTGGTGGGGTAGAAAATGTGCTTGTTGAGAATCTCAACCTATATAACACTGGTTTTGGTATCCACATTAAGACTAATGCTGGACGTGGCGGGTATGTCAGTTACAAGAACCATCATAATTAATAATCAATTTTGTGTGAGAGAGCACTTTTGTGGGATAAACAAGTGGGACTATATTCTGAATGAGGTAGGATGTGGTACCATGTTAGGATGAGGTATGCCAAATGCCACTTCCTGTTGAAGTATAAACTTGCATGGTTAATATTTGATTGTGCCATTTTTGAATTCATCTTTGATTATTATCCTCAGATCATAAATCTACTACCTGATAGGATTGGTAAATTTTTGATAGCACAACAAAAATATTTACATCAGTACAACTTTATTCTACAAGCACCTGAGAACATAGAGATATGAAGTTGGATAAATCTTAATACTTGTCGTAGAATCATAATAACTGAAACTTAGAAGATTGCTAATGATAATATTTGTTAACAGGTACATCCGCAATATCACAATATCAGATGTGAATATCTATGGATCCCGCAAGGGGTTGGTCATTTCAGGCAATGTGGGGGACCACGCAGATGAAAACTTCAATCCGAATGCATTGCCGGCAGTTGATGGCCTGACTGTGAAGAATGTGTATGGCGAGGATGTGCTACAACCTGGGTTGATTAGAGGTATTAACGGATCGCCTTTCACCCATATTTGCCTAAGTAACGTTAAGCTCAATTTGGCTGCCGGGAAGAACCCACAGCCATGGAGTTGTCAAGATGTCAGTGGAGGCGCTCTTGGGGTACAGCCGTCACCCTGTACTGAACTCACTTCAACGGCTGGTACAGGGTTCTGTACCACTGCTTTTTAAATGGTTTCTTGGTTTCATTGAGATTCTGTAATTGCTCCATTGTATTGGCTTTTTTTGTTAAATTTTTTTTTGCATTGATAATTAATTTTAGTCAAAAGTTGTTGTGTTGCTGTTATCAAGTACAGGCTAATTGTTTTAGTTTTTTGAAAAAGCAAATTTGTAAAAAATGTTATTAAATTTTATTTAATATATGGCCTTTATAATTACCAAATTATGATTAGCCCTTGTCATATTTTCAGTGGTCCACTGACCTATTGTAGTCCCAAACTGACAAAAAAGAATTTTCGCAGTAATATTCGTACCAGTTGTTTCTAATGAAGAATCTGTATACTGGGCCATGTCTTGAATGACACATTTAGATTAGATTTAAAAACCTTATAGCAGGAGAATAAAACACACACACTAATTTTACACAGACCTGCCAATCTTATATTTTCTGAAATAAAGTGACAGAGCTCTTAAGTGATTATTTTCCTAGTGAAGATTAATACAGTAGATGCATATACTGATAGATCCTTTCTTTTCCTTGTGAAGTCGGTATATAAGCATATAGTATGGCTTAAGAATTATTTAGGCCAATCGAGGGCTATACATACATGATCCCTTTTTCTGAAAATTTCTCGACTGCAATTGAAGCCGTTGCAAAGCCACCAACCGACATCAGACCCGCTAGGCTAGTTAATGATTTGCGTCGGTGGATATGGATCCATGATGATCCATAGAAAATTTGAACTCTGTACTGAAAAGAAAAGAGAGCGGCTAGAAGAAAGTTGTTCTTGGTGATAAACTATACAGAATGTTTAGGTGCATCTAATTCTTTTTTCTTAATAATTTCGAGTTTTGAGTATCTTAATCTTGAACAATTTGTTTATTACAGGATGTCTTTTCCATTTTCTTGTACAATTTTTCGATAATCATATCGACAATTCAAATCGCATAAGAAATGTTTAATATTTATGTTCTACTGTCTTTTCTTCAAGATTGTATCTGTTAGCATTTGTAGAATGCAACTTGGAACATTTTGAAAAATGATTAATGGAATTGATCTGGAGATTTGTTTTGAATTTCGTAAGAACAATAGTGTTGGAGAGTGCTCTATATCCAATAATCAATATTCAGAGGAGAATAGATTCAGAATCAGCCTTTGTAATGACCTGAGATGGTCAATTACAAGGATGCAGCGATAAAATAGAAAATAGAAGGAATTAATTGGCTTTTAATAAGAATTTTATTGATTCTCATAAGCAAAATTCATACAGAAGTAAGTCTAAGAAGTTTGATAAAAGTTTTGTAATGGAAATCTCAACTTAACTAACGAAGAAGAAGAATGGTTTTATATATTGTTCAGCCATTTACAAAACTATGTAATTACAGAAAACATCAAGGACTATTATGAAAAACACTAGCTGCAACCCAACCAACTCGTTAGGACTCTCTCTCTCCTTAACGAACTTCTCAGTCGTCTCCAGTTAGAGCAATACGTCCCTTCTCCATTCGTAGCTGGGGACCACCTGTCATTCATTGCACCTCATCCTTCTGCTTCAACCCAGTGATGAGCCCATTTGCTCTTGATCCGTCTCGGCCCAACGATGCAGTTCCCAGCCCAAGGTTTGAATAAACGACGCCAACGGTCTGATCACTGCCTCGCTTACCTGACATTGCCTCTCTCTTCGAAAACAACTTGTCCTCAAGCTGTTGCATATCAAATTGGTTTCTGAGAATTTCGTAATCTTTCCAAGTTGCCTCGTCAGCTGGTAGGTTGGCCCATTGAACCAGAACCTCCACATGAGCCGCATTATCTTTCTTCACAATCCTTCTATTCAAAATATTGATTAGTTCAATTTTCAACTGGCCTTCAGGCCCCATCAGTGGCAGTTGTTGCCTGAGTTGCTGGCTGTCACCTACCTTTCTCTTCAATTGTGACACATGAAAAACTAGGTGAATCAGAGAACCAATGGGTAAGTTCAATTTGTAAGCCACTGCCCCAATTTTTTTCACTATTTCAAAGGAGTCATAGAATCTGGGACTTAATTTAGGGCAATGTGATTTGCTCTTCAAAGAAATTTACCTATAAGACTGCAGCTTTAAATACACCCGGTCTTTAACCTTGAAGTGTCTCTCAGACCTCTTTTGTTGGCAAAATGAAGCATTCTCTCATGTGCCAACTGAAGATGGTGTTTAAGGTCACGCAAAGCTTTGTGTCTGGATGATAAGAGTGAATCCACAGCTTCATTTCTGCCTTTTGGAATAGAACCCATAGGCAGATGTGGAGGAGGGTAGTCATATAAAGCTTGAAAATGGGTAGTCTTGATGGTTGTGTGGTAGTTGGTGTTGTACCACCACTCAGCTAGTGATATCCATTTTGCTCAGTTCTTTGATTGGTTGAATACCATACATCTCAAACAGGTCTCAATACACTGATTAAGTCTCTATGACTGTCCATCAGTTTGAGAGTGATAGACAGTGCTGAAGTTGAGATGGACTTGAAGTTGTGCCATTAGTTCTTTCCAAAAATTGCTCAGAAAAATTGGGTCTCTATCAGTGATGATTTTGAGGGGCAACCCATGGAGCTTGTAGATGTTATCTAGGAACAATTTTGCCACTTTTTTTGGCTTTGTGAGGGTGCTGAAGTGTAAGAAGGTGATAATATTTAGTGAGCTTGTCAATCACTATCAAGATGACAGTTTTACACTCACTCTTTGAAAGACTAGTAATGAAATCCATAGTGATCACTTGCCAAGTCTCATCAGGTATGAGAATGGATTGTAAGAGACCAGGGAATGCCACATATTCACTTTTGTTCATTTGACAAACTTCACAAGCACTGACATAAGCAAAGATTGTCTCCTTCAATTTAGGCCAAAAGAATATTTTCTTAAGCCTTTGGTATGTGCCAAGAATGCCAGAGTGCTCCCTATACTAGAATCATGTAAGGCTTTGATCATTTAACTCTCCAACCCTCTTTAGTGCCTATATATATTTTGCCATGTTTTCTAATGATCCCACTATAGACCAAAATGTCCTCACCGGTAGGAAGACCTTGTTGAGAAAGAGTTAAGATACCTTGAGCCCAATCATCATCTTGATAGCTATCTTGGAGCTCCTGTACCCAACTTGGAACAATTTCAGTCAAGGCCATCAATTCTTCACCTGAAGGCAAAGGTGACCTTCTTGAGAGGACATCAGCTGCTCTATTGTCACATCATTTCTTGTATTAAATTGTGTAATCAAGCTCTAGCAGCTTGCACAAACCTTTGTGTTGAAGTGTATGGGTTATTTTTTGCTCCAAAAGATGTTTGAGGCTAATGTGATCAGTTTTGATCACAAATGTGTTTTCCTAGAGGTAGTGTCTCCATTTGGTGACAGCAGCTAAGACGCCAATAACTCTTTCTCATAAGTAGAAAGTTGTTGAGCTTTGATTCCAAAAGCTTTACTGAAATAGGCTATTGGTCTATGATTTTGCATGAAAATAGCTCCCATACCTTTGTCAGCAGCATCAGTCTCCAAGATGAAGGGTTGAGTGAAATTAGACATAACAAGAACAGGTGCATGATACATGGCATGTTTTAGTGCCAGGAAAGCTTGTGTTGCCTCCTCATCCCATTGAAAGACATTTTTTCTTGAGTAAATTGGTGAGAGGTTTACTAATTACTTCATAATGTCTAATGAACTTTCTATAGTAGTCAGTTAACCTCAAAAATCTCCTTAGTTCTTTTATAGTTTTTGGTGTGGGCCAAGTTTGCATAGCAAGAACCTTGTCAGGGTCAGTAGCAACACCAGCAGCTGAAATGATGTGACCAAGATATTCAATATTAGTGGCCCCAAACTCACATTTGAACATCTTGACACTCAGATGATGATCCCGTAAGGTTTGCAAAACCATAGAGACATGGTATACATGATCTGCTAATGTTTTGTTGTAGACAAGTATGTAGAAGACACTAGCTAGAGTTTTTGTATAATTTAAATTGTTTTACACTTGCAATGATCGTTAAAATGTTTAAAATATGAAAGAACACACAATTACACAAACAAGCTAACATTGTAAATATATTTTCGAAGAATTTTACGCATGATATATTGTATGGAGGCTATTCTAAAGCGTTATTGTATTTTGGGCTGACAGCAGAACCTACTTGATTTCAGATATCGGACTGGGGAAGAACAGTTTGGCGCTTTTTGGGCCTGTTTTAATATATTTCCTTGTATAATAAACTATTGCCATAGTACTAAATTTTACTGTTGAATAATGCTCACAGTATTTGAGCAACAGATTAGTTAGGTTGATCCTCAAGACCACATGAGTTACAGGCAGGGGTATTTACTTGTTAATTACATGATTCAATAACTCGACAAACCAAAAAGAAGTTAAGAGATTATGATGAAAAACAGAAACCGGAAAAGAAATTGAAGGAGAATACTAGAATTGTAATATCAATAGCAAGCCGAATTGAATGGATAATCAAATTCGGAACCATTTATCCCAAGACATGACAATCGAATCAAATGATATGTTGTAATCAATCAAGTTTCCCAAACATTTCACCGAAGCATCCAAATTGGCAAAAGATTTTTCATAAAGACGCGAATTTTGTATTTTAAAAATAAAATTGGAATTATATTACATAGGTACAGACTTATCTGTCAAATATATAGTTTAAATACTAGTTTCTGTTAGCACAAAAAAAAAAGAAATCAGGCAACACTATTTGAGCAGGAGATTCAAACCACTTCATTACCAAAAAGCTTAAACTGATTAGCATCAAGCACCAGCTTCCTAACTGATGAAAATGCGGCGATAATACCAACCATGGTAAATGTAACCATGATTGATATATTGACCCAGAAAATCAGCTTTGTTTTAGATGGCCGTAGCGCCATGTTGTATAGGAGCAGAGGGAGTATGAAATCGAGAGGGATAAACCCGATAGCACCTACAACAGCTAGTATGTCACCAAAAAAGGGAAGCATTGCTGCCATGAATCCGCAATAGATCATGTAAAGTGTTCTTAGGATAATCCTTGGAATTAGGTTTCTCCTTGAAAACACTCCTTGGGTTGAGTCAGCTGAGTTCTTTTCCAGTATCTCAAAGGCTACTTGTGAGTATACCTGCACCACTTGAAGCAACATTTGTCAAATTATATTCTTTAACTAAATTGAATTATGCTGGAAGAAATATGTTCAATTTGACGCATCATTTTACTGCAAATTTTAATTTCTCTCATGAAGAAACCTTCAAATTAAGTTCGCCAACATAATTTAGGCAGTTAAAGAACCAAAAGATGAAGAATATTTACAAAGTATGCATCCTTGAATAAATTATTTAATTATAATGATTACATACTAGTTTCAGCAAAAGATGAAATAAAAATCACTTACAAGTCCAATGGCGAACAGCTGGAGGAGGACGAACACAACGATAAGGCCGAGCAGAAAAGTAGGAGCAAGAGCGGGCCCACTATCAGGCATGAGGCTCGAGAGTACATTTGAATCGACTTTGTTGCCGAAGGCCCAGTAACCGGAGATCGCTGCAGAGTAAAATGTGAAGAATATGACGACGTAGCACATTCTGAGCCCCTTCTCCATCTTTCCAGCAGCTGGAGGTGCCAAGGTTGCCTACAAACAAGTATTTAATTAATTGATAGATTGTTTAATTAATTAACTAACTAATTTGTTGAAGGGATTTACAAGCATGAACTGTTGTAATAAGGAAGGATAGCTACTTGTATTTCAGGTAGAATTCCGTTGCCAAATGCAGAAGCCAAAATGCCAATGGACGAATATGAATCCATTGCTCTGTTAAACTTAGATGATCTGAGAGAGTAGTCTTTTGGGAGTGCATCCTTTGATGCTCCTGTGTTGCATAATAGTACAATATTATATTCTCGTTATATATATATAACTACATTCTAAATTCCACAAATATATACAAGGAAAAACAAAACAAAACAAAAGAGAATGCGCTAAAGATGACTTTCTAAATATGAGCCACAAGACTTGAAAGCCCAATAAAATTAGGTCCAGGCGTCCAGCCATCCAGCCCATAAATCCTATGAGAACAGACCCAATCTGTATAATAAGACAAACCAAGGAATCTATGGAACTGCTGATTCAATGCCCATTTTGTGCTGCCAATGTTTAGTCGGTTGAGATATTATACTTTCGTAGGAGATGTTTTCATAGGAGATGTTTTGGGTTCAAGTCACTTTTGTGATAATTTTTCAGGAGAGAAGTTCTAAGTTCAAATTTATTTTTTGATTTGTTTGTAAATGTATGTGTTGTAAGCTTACGTGCATTGAATAAAAAAAATGCCCATTCTGTGTAGGAACCGACAGCTTTGTTACTATGAACTCTATGTAGAAATAAATCGAAAACATAGGACCAAAATACAACAAAACAAATCGTGCCATTGAAACAATATGTTATATATAGCTGATGAACTTGAATCCAGCAAGTTGCTTGATTGCAATTTTCTTAAGCTATCTGCCATAAAATGACACTAGACATTAGTGCTTTCACAAGACTTTTACCAGCAGGGTAACCTGTCGTCTTTTAAAAACTGTGAATCTATGAAGGAGAGATAACCAACCTGATAAACACAGCAAATGGACATAACCTGGACTTGTTATATCCTTTAAAGCAACAAACGCAAGCAACTAGAAACCCAACTGAAATGCAATTTGAAATCTGAGTATCTGGCACAGGACACCAATTGTAAAACCAGATAGCTAATTCAGAAACCAAAGACTCGGAAAGATCTGTAGCTTGATAACTCAATGACATAATTACCTGGTCCACTAGGTGTTTTGCTATCTCAATATATTGTTTATTAATTTATAAATTTTTTTAGTCATCAAATTTCATATGTACTTGAAAATGTGTTAACTTTTTTTTTTTGTAGATGTCGCATTTATATCTTATAGTATATGCTAACAGACATGTGGCATTGGTACAATATTCATACAAGTGCATTTTTTAAGAAGTAAAATGGAACAATATAAGCACATAAATATTCTTAATATTACTTTCAGCAAATTGTTTATGGAAAAAAAAAGTGATTCAGACTTTTATTCCTGTAGAATTAGCATAAATAATTAAGATAGACTTTCTTAGTGCTCCAATTATAAATGAGCGTCTCATTCTTCTAATCACCTTGTCAAGGAATGGCATCTAATGCCCAATTACACTAATAGGAGGATATATTTGTTTTCTCCTTCTAAAGTCTTATAGCTATTAATTTTCCATATGACACTAAAATGAACATAATTTCCTCAAAAAAAAGGTAAAAACACAAACTGTACCCATAGCATATATTTTCAATATGGTATACCACTTCTTATAACATTTGATGTGGCTTTCCAAGTGTAATTAACGTCACTGAACCTCTGGACTTTTGGTGCATGTAATTACTATGATGATTTTGGTGAAAATTATTGTGCGTAGCTAGAAGAGAAATTTAGAATAAAAGAGAGAGATAATCCAACACAGACCTGCTCGAAAGCAGCCAATTACAACAAGAAAGGTGTACGCCAAGCTGAGGATGAGAGAGGCAAGGTTGATGTGCCGAAGGGAGTGGAAGGAAGGCAGCTGAGATAGTATTATCAGCACCATTGTCACTATTATTATGAAATGATATAGCCTTAGCAGACCATCGGGATACAGTTCTGAGTACATGATCTGATGAGTTGCAAAATGACAGTGTTATAACCATGCACAATAACAATTAAGTACAGGGGAACATAAAAAGTCCCAAACATGTTAAATTTCCTGATTAAAACTTTTAGGGCCCACTAGCCAGTATTTAATTATTAAATGACAGTAGACATCTCATTTATGCTTCAAGCCTTCAAGCAGTACATACCCAATAGGTTAATTAAGTAAAAAACATACCATCTTTATATGGTTTAATCATTCTAAATTCTGAATATATTAATGCCAAAAAAACCTTTTTTCTGTCTTTTTTTTTTTTTTTTGATAAACTTGGCAATGGCCCTGCCAGGTGTGCTCGGTGTGTGTGCATGTGAATGAATGTGTTATTTTATTTTGTTAATTTTAGCATGCATCTGATGTGCAGCGTATTTGCTTAGATTACTATTGTCAACAACAGAGACATCTTATCATCTTACAGGGACATGTGCATAGCCTGAGACATCTATCATCCATGAGTCCAGAACTTATTTACTCAGTCAAATTATGTTTAATAATACAAATAGACCACTAAGGTAATTTAATAAAGTCATGAACTCCATTAAAATCCAGATGGAAGCATCCATGTGTGGATCACAAAAAAAAAAATTCTGCTTACAGCCTTTACTGACATATGAATTTCAAGGAAAACCCAGAATAATTATATATTGAATTGGCATTTAAATCAAGAAAAAATGACAATCCAAAATTTTTGATATGGAACTGGTAAACAATTTTTAAAGATTCAACTAAAATGTTACGATATAATTTGTGTGTTTAATATGGTGTAGATTAACAAAATTTGAAGAAAGAATTTTACATATACACAGAAGAATGCTCTCATATTTAAATTTATCCGTGTCTAGATTAGCCATACAATACTGCTTTATTTGTCCAAGCAAATGTATATTTTATGATTATGATTGAAAACTCTTGAGTGGTTATGATTTATGAATACTGATCTGAAAATAAGATCCTAATTATGTTCTTAATGGGCTTGAATCCATTTAGAATCCAATTATGTTAACCAAATTTAGATTAAGATGCTGGATTTGGTCAGTCTTTACACAACCCTTAATCAAATAGGGAACTGATACGTAGATATCATATTTGATACCAACTATTGATACCGATTTTATTATGCACATTTAGTTGAGTTATTCTGCACATTATTTGAGTTATTATGCATGTTATTTTTGTACCGAAATAGTTATACATGTTATTGATTTTATTATGTACATTTAGTGAAGTTATCATGCACATTATTTTAGTTATTATGCACGTTATTTTTTGTATTGAAAAGTTATTTTTTTACTGAAATAGTTATAGTATAACATGCATAATAACTCAAATAATGTGCATGATAACTCAACTAAAATTGCATAATAAAATCGATATCAATAATTGATATCAAATGTGATATCTACTAAACATTATCCAATCAAATATCGAACGGAATCAACTCTTTCATATAAAGCAATTAATGCTGCTTGAGAAAAAGGTTTTGTTTTGTACTAACCAATATAGTTGACTTTCGCACTATCATTATTTTATCGTATACCCTACTAATATTAGTGAGACCATTGTTTACTTTCAAAAATTCGGAGAAGTAAAATATCTGACTGCACTGTTCTTATTTAGTTCAAAAATACCAACTAACATCCAGTAGTATAATTAAATTCTTTGATGCCATTAATTAGGTGCTTATGACTGCTATTACTATTTCTATTACCATTATTACTATTATTATTATTATTATTATTACTACTATAAATATTATATTTTTACTATTTGTTATACTATTATTATTTACATTTATTGTTTATTATTTGGTTTGGGTTTAATTTCTAACTTACCCAACTTGTTGGAACTAAAAGCTTTGTTGTTGTTGTTGTTGTTGTCAATGAACTGTTAGAACATTGAAACCACATCTCTAAATACATCCATGTAAGTTGTAACCACATTTGACATGTAAGTTGTAACCACATTTGACACACAAAAGAAGGAAAGGAAACAAAACAGTTATCTATCCGGATTATAAAAAAAAAGAAAAATAGGATACAAGTATTCCATGATTTTCATTTATTCACTACATTAGTAGTCTTTCTCCATTACGAAGCACCATGAAATAAACAACACCACTGTAAATGTAACAATAATTTTTGTTTTGTTTAATGAAAATCGTTAAGTAGGCCTAGCCTACTTTCCTCAAAAAAAGTATTCCATGATTAACTCCACAAATAAATAAAAAGGAATTAAATGACAAACCTTGAGGCAGTCTCCTGCCAGTAAAATCGACCCGATGCTAACTCCAGTATTAATTGTCCCCTGTATGCTCACGACGAAATAATACATCCATCCAGACCCTTCAAATTATGACATGTGATCAGCGAAACTTTCATAACATCCCTCATAAATATCCCAATTAACAAAATGATGGAAAGAATAGATCGATGACGAACCAAGAATATCAGCTGCTAGCTCGCGAAAGCGTATGTGCCTCCTTCCTTTGCTCTCGCAGAGATCCAAAACCTTCGACATGAGCACATAGTTGTAGTAAGTGACGAAGAAAGCAACCGAAAGAGATATCAACCCTAGGCCCCACCCCATTCCTCGCAGAGCGTATGGAAGAGCCAGTATGGTGGGCCCCACAATCGCCGTGGTCAGATGAAATCCCGCATGATACCACGTCCCTATCACAAAAAGGTACAATTAAGAGATCGATATTTAATGGAAGTTTGGAGTAAGAGGCTATGTTCTACTCTAATGGATACCGGGTTTGGTTGGGATTCCATATAAATGGATCAGTTCAGAATTCAGACCTTTAGACTCGAGCACAAAAGCAGCGCCGGCATCAGTATGTTGGGGCATGGCATTGCTTGCACCAGATTCCTCCAAATGCAAGGAAACATAGGAAGGTTTTGCATCCATCATGGCAATTTGAATTTGAAATATGTTCAATTCCGGTTAATTTATTGAGGATTTTGAAGTGTTAATTAAAACGATTGGAGATCTAAGATGTGGAAAGAGAGGATGCAAGTATGCAACTATTTAAGCTGTGAAAAAGAGCGGAGGGAGCCGAGAAAGACGATTTAAGAGCGCCCGCAAGCAGTAATTTGGTGGACCTGGTGTAATTGAGAAATTTTAAATATTAATATGTAGCATTGATAAGGAGATCCCAATAGTACCCCAGGATAGTAAAAGCTAGGGAGTAGAAACATTGATGGCATGTGTATGTGTTTCAGGAAAATATGATCTTAGTAGAAAGTACATCAAATGAACTAAGATAGTTTTTTAAATAAATAGGGAGATTCTTATTTATTTTTTGTCAAATTGATATTTCTCATTGGAGGTAGGACAGATTTTTTTTATAATTAGAAATTAAATATAAATTATTTTTAAACAGAAAGAATATTTGAGAAGTTCCAAAAATAGAAAATGTTGATGTTATGAATACCGTCCAGAAAAAAAGGCAAAATGGACGGTTTTAGATTTTTATTTGAATATGAATTATTTTTATAACTAACCTGAAAAAATAAAGAATAACATCTATGACCATGAATTCAAATCTTTGACGATAATGGCCCTACTTTATAATTTACGTGCAAGCGTGTTATTTAGCCTCATGCATTTCGAAGGCACTTAGAAATTCAAACATAACAAAAGAAAATTCTAATTTCTCTGAATGCATGCATCTAGATGTTAACATACGAATGTGAACGTCAAGGAAGTACAATCAAAACATAACAAAAGAAAATTCTAATTATCTCTGAATGCATGCATCTAGATGTTAACATACGAATATGAACGTCAAGGAAGTACAATCAACTTAGGGCTGTCAATGGGTAGGATAAGGTACGGGTGGAGGTATTTTCATACTCATATTTTTCTTTACTCATATCTACTCATACCCATTAAAATTTTCTTTACCCATACCTTACCCATACCTTTCAAATATTTCGGATAACAAAACGGGTAACGGTAGATAATGAATTGAAAAACAAAATTTAATAAAAAAAATTGTATGAATATACTAAAACGTTCCTTAACGTTCAATAAATATATACTACTAAATTACAACAATAAATAATGTTCTAGATATTACAAAAATCACAAATTTTCTTTTCATGTCACTTATCACTAAAAAATATACTACTCGGTACTTACTAATGACATTATCAAAGAAATAGAATGCAAATCAATTTAACAAAATTTAAATATATACTACTAAAATACAACAATAAATAACGTTCTAGATATTACAAAAATCACAAATTTTCTTTTCATGTCACTTATCACTAAAAAATATACTACTCGGTACTTACTAATGACATTATCAAAGAAATAGAATGCAAATCAATTTCTTTATGAATATACATGATGTATTATTTAATACTAAAACAAGACATGCATATTTCAATGATGTATAGATTTTTTTTTTTGAAAATGCAGATTTTTTAATTTTAGTTTAGTTAATTATTTTCAAGCTATGAAATAAATTATAAGATATATATTTATATAATTTACCCAATGGGTAACAAGTACGATATAGCTTTTACCCGTACCCTTACCCGATAAGTTAACAAAAAAATTATTATCCATACTCATGTTCGATAAGCTAACGAAATAAAACCGTACCCATATCAGCTTTAGTGGGTACGATATGGATCGGATAAACGGCCAAAAAGGTTTCATTGACAGCCCTAACTACTGAATTACAGTTGCTTTACATTTTTCTTTTTTCTTTTTTTTTTTTGGAAAATTGTTTTGATGGGTTTAAGTTTGGACCAAATTAAAAGTTATAGTCTAAAACCTCTAAAAAAATTACAAATAGCCGAGGACTCTATTGTTAATAGCGCCCCTAAATTACATCCAATATTTTATTATTTTCCTTAGCTTTTTTCTTTATTTGGGTTCATTTCAATGCAGAAAATAGAGGCGTTATTGTTAGTCACGCTCTAAGAAGTTAAAATAATTCTGAAATTTTTAGAGAAGTTCTAGTTGAAATTTATCAGGAGCGCTATTGTTAATTGCGCCATTATTTTCTACATACTGAAAAAAACAGACAAGCAAAAATCGAAAGGAAATAATAAATAACAAAATAATCAAAGAAATTTAGAGGCGCCATTGTTAATAGCATCCAATCATTTGTAAAATATTTTAGAGACCTCAAGTTATAAATTTTAATCCGACTCACACTTAGACCCATATTACTTATTTGTTTAATATAATGTGCCGAATTTAGTAAGTCATAAGGACTTAATTTCTTTGTTTCTCTTTTTTATAAATTACAATCAAAATCTATACGACATGTGATAATATCAAAACTTTTCCAACTTTATTTCATACAAAAAAAAAATAATTGAACCTTGAGATGTACATCATCACAACGGGTTAAGGACCCGTTTTAACGAGTGGTTGATGCGTTATGGTAATGCAAGTCTCTGTCAATTATGTGAAAATCTTCTGTCTTCAGCACTTCTCCTCTTCAATCTATTACAACGGATCGGAAATCCGTTGTGACGGATGGGCAACCCGTTATGATGCCTTGTTAATGCGTTGTAATGCTTGGACTTATTTTAGGCGCCTTGAAGATCTGTGGAAGCCATATGCCTTTATAAAGAGCCTTGTTTCTTCCCAGAAGATCAAGAAAGCATCCTCCAAAGTTTACAAGCAATTTAGAGCATTTTTAGAGCACAGACACTATGTTGTTCAAGCATCCTAACTGCAGCTATTGTGAGAGCTAGAGTTGTAATAGGATAGTCATTGTTAATTATCTTGTAGTGATATCCTACAAGTTTTGTTGTGAGTTGCAAGAGTTTTTATTTTGATTCAAGGATTGGATCCTTTGCTCCGTGATGGAATCTTTGTAAAACACTTTTGGTATTGTGTTTGATTTTGGCCCGGTGTGGAATTAAGGTCCCATGGATGTAGGCAAAGATTGTCGAACTACATTATATCGTGTGTCACTCGAATCTTTCTCTTGCTTTCTCTCTCTCTCTCTCTATCTATATATCTATCTATCTTTTCTTATAATTCTTGAGTATTCTTGATGCATCTTTTATTGTGTATTTAAATTGTAAGATTGTGTGATTGCTAAGTAGCATAAGATCTTGTTGAGTATTATACACTTCTGTATTTGAAAATCTTTTAGTATCACTTAAGCCTCAATCTTAGTGACATACCTTCAGTTTCTAACACATTCATGGTCTGCATCAAGGAATGTGCGACCTCATGTATATCCTTGTTTTTGTGCTGAGCCACTCAATTCAAAGTTGGACTATCTGGACAAGTAGTCTGATGCACAATTAATTGACTCGGGTGAGGGTAGCAAATTCCTTGTTGATATACTCAGTCTCATTATCTGTCTGAAGGACCTTCACTTATGCCCCAAACTGAATCTTCACAAATGCCATGAAATTTTGAAAACACTTGTACACCTTTGATTTATGTTGCATCAAATATATTCAAGTCATACGTGAGTGACAATCAATGAAGATAACCAACCATCCAAACTCACTAACAGAACTCATAGGATACGGTCTCCAAACATCATAATGAACAAGTGTAAATGCCTCAATAATTCAAAACCACTCGCTTTATATGTCGAACGAGTGTGTTTTCCAAGTTCACAAATCTCACAAAGCAATGTATTCATATCTACTTTATTCATCAACTCGGGTTCCAATCTATTCAAACTTTGTATCATGAAACTGACGAGTGATGAAAGAAAGTAAAGATATCCGAAGATTAAATATTTCTCTTGATTAGATCTTGAGTAGCTTGGCTCTTGTCTTTTGTTACCCTCTCATTTGGAGTGTAACAACTTTTCTTTCTTTCTCTTTTTTTCTTCTCTTTTCTTCTTTTTCTCTTTTGTGTTTGGAGCAGATCCTTAGGGTGATAATTAGGTTACCTTCTTCATAAGATAGATTATCTTATATATTAATAATAACATTCTTACAAATATATTCCTACAATTATAAATAATAACATAATAATTTAAATACTAACTCAACAACTCAACAGTGTTGATTTTGAAAGAATATTTAATTTTTTCACATATTAATAATATCAAAATTAACAAATACTTTCTAAAAATTAAAAATATTATATAGGAAGTGCAAAAATACATAAGAGATTGAAACAAAGTAATTCGAATTAGAAAGTGATCTGACATGACCCAAGTGCAACTTGACCGGTTTGAATTGAATCCAAAATATGCACTTTAATTATTCGGTAGAAAGATCCTCCCTTCTTTTCTGGAAAGGGCTAGTTAAATCAACTCTAACCCAAGCCGAAATGATCCCACACTTATGTCATTTCGTGCACAAGTTGATCTGAAACCCACAAAAATCTAAACCTTCACGATCTGAGTGATGTAGTCATTCTAATCTGTAATTGCATCGAATTCGAAATTAATTAATTGTCCAACACTGATACTTAACTAAATCCAAAAGTGATTCAAACCTAACTTTATCTTACTCAAATATGATCTGATCGATCCAATATGTGAGGTCTAATAAATAGACTGGGGAAGTAAGAAGTGGTGCGCTTTCCATTTTGACATTTTCTAATCACTTTCTCCGTTAACTTTTTACTCATTTAGGGTGTGTTTGGATGATGCTAGAATAGCACTATCTTTGGTTAGTAATTATTCTAGAGTGCTATTTCATGTTTGAATGAAAAAGTAGCTATTTTTTTCATTGAGCTAGTGAACTAATCTCGTTATTCTACTAAACCAATCAATTATTGAATTTGTAGCTATTTCAAATTATTAAATTAGTCACTAACCCATCAATTCATCCAACCGCATCCTTAATATGTATTACTACACAACCAATTACGTCCTAGATCTTAGTTAATTAGCCGCTGATTTAGTTTTCATTAATGATCAGTACTGTTGTGAGCACGATATATTCCTTTCTTGGTCCTTTGTCATCTCTCATTCTGATTGGCATTCTAATTCAATTACTCTCTTTAAGTACTTCTACTCTTTATATTATTTGGAAAGAAGAAAAAAAAACGAAGAAAGTGTCAATACGTGATGTACAATGACATTCTTAACGAGTTCATATCATGGGTCTTAAAATTTGTATTTGTGACTCACGTGTATTAGTGTAAATTGATTTGAGTGACCGGCAAGAGATATATATTAGGTATTTTGGATTTTCAGATCTGACAATGGTCATGATCGATTAATCAAATTTTGAAGTAAAAGTTAACAATGATTATTTTGTCATGATCGATCGACCGATGACCAAAATTTAACTTTATTAATTTTGCACTTCAACATATTTGAATGTGTATCTCGTCACAGATAATCATCTCTCATATCTAATTGTAAGAAAATTATGTTAATGTCAATACGATTTATATTGTTGTGTAATTAATTTGTTGTAATTATATATTTATTATTATCCTTTGTTACTATAATATTTATATTGATTGATAGCTGTTGTGTTTAGAATGAAAATATATATATATATATATATATGAGCATGGCTAAAATAATATGCATAGTACACCACATTTTGTACTATGCATATAGATATAGGCCATTAAATTGAGATTTAAGTTGCTCAATAAATTCTTCATATAAAAATATTGTAGGAAATTAAATTTCGTGATTTTTAGAGCTTTCTAGCTATTTTTTAAATATTTTTTAAAAACAGTCCAGATTTAATACTACAAAAGTGTCATTTCTGGGCTGTTTTTAAAAAATATTTAAAAAATAGCAAGAAAGCTCTAAAAATCACGAAATTTTATTTCCTATAAGATTTTGATATGAAGAATTTATTGAGCAACTTAAATATCAATTTAATGACCAAATTAAATACAAATTGGCACATAGTACGTTATGTGGTGTACTATGCATATTATTTTAGCCATGCTATATATATATATATATATATTAAACCATTAATGCTGAATGATCTTATGTTTCTTTTGAAAATATGATTGTATTTAGATACAACAATTTTGTTAAATAAGATCTGTAATAACGTACAGGTACGATACTAGTATTATTTAATATGTTAGTAGTAAATTCCATATGTTTTGTAATATTTTATTGAAAGCATTTTAAAATTATCGAATTTTATTAAACTTGTTATAGAAAAAGTGTCATTTTTGGTTGACTCCGTTTTGTTATCTTTTTATTTCGTGGACGACGTAGGGTTGGCGAATAAAAAATGTATATGAAGATATTATTTTAATCACAATCCAAATTGAGAGAATACGAAATGTGACAACTTTCCAACAATATTTTTGTTCTATTGAATAATAAAAAATATCACGCTTCTATCCCGAGCGGAAAGAAAAATTCGTAGTTTGTAATTCGTTCGAGTTTGATTCGAAAAAAGTTCGAAATTAGTTCATTCGATTTCAGCTCGAAATTAATTTCAAATCAAATCAAACAAGTTCAAAATGATTTTGAATCAAACTCAAACAAGAATCGCTTCGTTCGAAAAAGTTCATAAACTAAAATAGTTCGAATCTTGAGAATATTTGACCTGTTAGATAATATCGAGACTACTGATTTATGTATAGCATGCGCTACGAGTTAGTTCGAATTAGTATTAAATCAAACTCAAATTTGACACGGTTTGTTCGAATGCTATTCACAACCTATATAATTCGAATCTTGTTGTTATTTTTCTCTATCTTTCTCAACTACATTATCTATTTCATATTTCTTTCAATTAGAGATAGTTGATTCATTCATATTTAATGTTGGCATCCTCAACTTCATTCAGATATTCTCTAATTGGTTCATACTCACTCTTGCATTGCCAACATATTCATCTTCACCATTTTCTATTAAATAATAATATTCTTAGTTGTCATCTCCTTTTACTACTTTACGATGGGCATAAAAAAAATCGTAATTCATAAATCGTTCGAGTTTGATTCGATTTAGTATCAGATCAAACTCGAACCTCGTATAGTTTGTTCGAATGTTGTTCTATTTCAAATCAAATTAGTTCGTAATTGATTTCAAATCAAATGCAAACACAAACTAGTTCGTTAAAATTCAATTCGTTTTCAATCCTACTTCTATCCTTCTTTCATAATAACAATATTTTACTTACTTTACTATACGGATTATACTCTTGTCAAAAACACTCTTTTAAGTATTATAAATACATTAAATTAATGAATAACATATTGATAAGTACCGGAACGCAAAAGAAAAATAGTTGACACTTGTATCAAACATTATGCGCCAGACAAACGTGACAATACGCAATATTTTCATAACGTTTCCGTTTTATTCAACTGGTGGTCATTTTTTAATATCAGTGTTCCAAAAAATACAACAACAATTTAGCCAAACACTGTCTATTGCAGTGGTAAGGCAAAGGGTTCAAACTCTGATGGAAGGCAGTTTTAGGAAAGGTTTCAAATTTATTTTCTGATTTGTTTGTAAGTGTTTGTTGTAAAATTACGACCAATGAATAAAAATAAATAAATAAATAAACACATTACAAAGTAAAAACTAAAAAGGTTAAAAGAAATAGTAAATTAATGTATTATTAGCGTCTGCCTTTTGTGAGCTCACAGCCAGCCTGCTATTGATCATTTGTAACCCCACAAGTAACCATAATTGATGTTAACAGCTACCTGTACCATCCTTCAAAAAAACATTAGAAAGAAAAAAAAAAATATGTATTGTTTGGATGATAGGATGAGTTAACAACATCAGTGACTAAACCATCCATTTGGAATAGTCGCCAACACAAATTTTAGTTCGGTTAGTAGAAGAACAAAACTCACCAACGCAAAAGATTCCTATTTATCCATGCAAACAGGAAATAACAATTAGTCAATCCAACCTTTTAAACAATAGTCTTAAGCCATCCTTATTTTTAAAAACTAAGTATAACATCTAACATCACTCGAACATGACACCATATATCTGCAGGAACTGAGTTTCTGTTATCCAATAAAGTTTTTGAGCCTTCATGTTTCATGCAATGGCAGAAGTTCTAGCAGAGAGTGTCAAGTAGAGGGGCAAAATATGTTGTTTAGTTGCACCTTTGGGAGCACTCTCGCACAATAGAGCGAAATTGTCAAACTATAAGAAAGACCAAAAAAATTCAAGAAATTGCAATCAGTGTTTTCAAGTTGACGCATTTTGGATCTTACAGTCTGGCAACATTTCCCACAAAATACTCCTTTCAAGCAAGAATAACATAGTAGTCATGGCACCAAAGTCCACTAATTGATATCTGGTGGAACTAGCATTCCAAAGCCGCGTTTCAATATTTCAATCCTATATAAAGAAAGTGCAAATTAAACACCAAAATAGTAAGATTTAATGAAATAAAAATACAAATGTTTACCCCAAGGAAATACCAGATAAGACTAATGACAAGATGTACATCAATAGACCTTTAAATATCTTCACTAAGATTTAGGCCAAAACTAGGACCTTGGTTTGCATAATCACGAAATCTGATTAAGGACAAAATCCAAAAAAAAAAAAAAGCAAAGATCAACTGGTAACGCACAGCACCATTCACCAGAACAGTACTTTAGCCAGACCAGGTTTTCTTCGTGGTGCTATTTGGCTAGTACATATTCTTCAGACACCAGTACCAATCATGAGTGAGACAGGTATTACAACAGTACCATTCACACTGGCACAGCCTGCTAGAAAGAAAATTTCAGAGAAAAAACTTACGTGGGAGCAAGCTTGCCAAGGTTACGCAGCTCTCGCCCAGTCGCCTCATCTACAACCTTTCCTGACATCTCTATCACATATGACCGACCAGAGATGGAGGGAAGGCCTCTGCCAACAAGCAGGGCCAGGTCTTTCTGGTGGAGTTCCCGGCCATTCACTAGCACGCCAGTCGTCCCGTTGCCACAGTTTTGTGGCATCGGGTAGTTGAACTCCTTGATGAATGGCTGTTTCAAGGTTTACACAGTTTTTGTAAGGTTGGAGATGCAAAACTGCATCAGCAGGAAACAAACCTGAAAGGTTGCCTCCCTTGGCCAGTGGTTAAAATTTACATGCAGACTGGTAACTGTGGTACACCTCAATCAGGTCAAAATAATAAAAGAAAAGAAACTAAATAGGAGAAGGAAAAAAGGAAAACTGCTGGTACTGTTTCTATAGGAAATGACAAATAAAGCTTGTGTAAGTGATACTGGAGGAGGAAAGGTGACTTACTGGGATGATGCCAAGGCATTGATGGCCCATAACGCCCCAAAATCCCGCACGGTAATCATACCTAATCAGAATAGAAATGTGATATTATAAACAACATGATACCCACAATTATTAGAGGAGAAAAACCAGAGGCACAACTTTATACATAAACCAACAAATCTCAAAGAATATCAGTCATAAAGCTAGAAAAAGATATCAACCTACCCCCCCCCCCCCCCCCCCCCCCAATTCTCCCAGGACAATAAATTAATACAGCAAAAGTAACCTACACTTGTACAAATATGGAAATATATCACTCATGACCCACCCTTCTTCTCTATTTTCAAAAGAGACCATAACTGCCCTCCATTGTTTCAGTTGTGAAGCAAGAATTTGGAGGGATAGTGTGGGAAACGACAGGTGTATGTAAAATTCCCTGATGTACAGGAATATACAAAATAATACCCAGTTACATGACAATTTCGATGTTTCAATAGTAGATGTATAAGAATTAAGAATACCCCTTACCAGTAATCACCGGAATCGATGGGTCCTGCCTTCTTCTCAGCCCGCTTAACTGCCCGCTCCGAAATAGGGTGTCCATTGACCCAGACCCTACATTTTGATCTGTCGGTTGAACGATTAAACTTGAAGTTTCTCTTAACTAACCCTCCAAAAAATGAATCTCCATTCTTGCCAGTTACAGATTGCTCTTCATCCAATCTTACTTCAAAGGAACCCCTTGAAGATTCCCTATAAGAACTTGAATTGATTGAATGTGAATTGACTGAGTCAACCTCAAATGTGTCACTATCTCCGATGGAGTTCTCCATCTCCTTATTTTCAGTGTTTTCTTTTAAGGCCACTGTATCTGTTGAATTTTTCTCGACTTCAACTGAAACATCCTCAACAGACCTCTCCATTTCTTCCATGTTTTGTATGCTTTCATTTAGAGCTTTGTCAATCGAGTTGTCCTCAGCATATTCTGTTGATGCCCCAAAACCATCCTTTACTTCCACCTCAACAGGTTCAATGGATCTATCCATTTGATCTTTGACCTTTATCTCTTCATTAAATGAACTAACACCAAGATTTTCACCAGGAGGTGGTGCATCTGCCAGCTGGTCAATCTCAACTGTCTTTTTGACATCTTCAATGCAGCTCTTAGTTTCATCCTCTTCTAAGCCTTCAACCATGTTTCTCTCTCTAGCGTCTGCCAACACTTCATTTTCTGAAACATCTCCAGCTTCGTTTACTGAAACGTCTATAGCCTCGTATGTACCAAATGAAGGCGGTGCATCTACCAGCTGGTCAATCTCAACTGTCTTTTTGACATCTTCAATGCAGCTCTTAGTTTCATCCTCTTCTAAGTCTTCAACCATGTTTCTCTCCCTAGCGTCTGCCAACACTTCATTTTCTGAAACATCTCCAGCTTCATTTACTGAAACGTCTATAGCCTCATATGTACCAAATGAAACTTCTCGAAAATCTCTCCCATTCATATCCTTTTTAGGAGTCTCATTATCGCTCGACCCATAGCCATGTTCTCTCTCCTCAAAGTCCTGACTTGTAGAGAAAGAAATTGGCTTGATATCCTTAGAATAAACTTTTTCTCGCGAATAGTTACTTGAGCTCCCATAATTCAAACTTCTACAGGACTGGATCGAATGATTTTCACTCAATTTGTGTTTTCCCTTTGGAAATTTCAGACCAATTACTGCCGAGCATGACCCACATTTAAATTGGGAGTTCCTTTTGTGGCTATTGAAAACAAATCCTGAGGGAAGTTGCAATAATGAAAAACATGCATCACAAACTGCAAATGGCGATGCACCATTCATAGGTAGATACGGCTGTTTTACTCTTCTCTTAAAGCTTTCCGCTCGAGGAGAATATACTGGTGCATTTAATTTTGATCTTCGGTCATAGTCTTGAAGACCAAGCAATGATCTTTCTGTTGGAGCAAAATAGGATTCCTCAGATCTATGGTGTGACTCGCCATAGCTACTAGAACAAGCACTTCTCTCTCTCGACCTCATTGAATATTGTGCATATGGATCTCGAGGCAACCGAACCCTTCTATATCTTTCATTAAAGGACCGGGGTCTATCTTCCTCGTGCAAATTGTGCTGGTGCAGAGAATGCAAATGGCGAGGAGAGTAGTGGTTCCTCGGCGAATGCACTTCAGGGAAAGCACTTGCATGGTTTTGGTGGTGCCCGATAGATGAGGTGGAGAGATTTCTCCTACTGACATGTTGTAATGGCCTTTCTCTTGGTTTCTCAGAAATCTCACATGAACGGCTGAGATGCTCTCTCAGTTCATCCAGCTTTTGCAAGAGATCCCTCGGGTCTTGGTTTATGAGAAATAGAAGTTGGGTAACTAAATTTGGATCAATGTTTGGTTTCTGTGAGTGATCTCTTCTCTCTCTCCTGTACTTGGAAGAGGAAGGAGGAAGGCCTCTGCTCGGAACCATTTCTCTTAATCTTAGATCTCCATTGCCATGCCTAGAAAAGAAGTTTTTCTCTCTCTCATCCATGAACCTCACAAACAACAAAAAAGATGTCTTTGCCTCTTAAATACTTACCAAATTACAACTGATCGAAGTGACTCCTCTAATTGTTGTATTCAACAAAAAGCCTAGAGGTTTATTTTTTCTGTTGTACAGCAAAATAAATAAAAAAATCAGCCAACGCAGAAGAACAATCAAGGGTTATAATGAAGAGAAAAAGAAAGACAATTCAAACAAATGGTTACAATGAAAAGGCTAATTATTCAATTCTTCTCTTCAATTAAAAAAGCACAAAAACAAACTATATATTATTCAACTACCCAACCAAACCCCAAAAGAGAACCTCATTGGTACCTTAACAATACGATAGAGAGAACAAACATAGGTTAAATGACAAGAGTACATGATCCAAGGAGGAAATGAGACGAATCTAGAGGGGAGAACACACCTAAACCGACAGCATTGCGAGAATTGCACGAGGATAGAATAACTGGGCCGATTCTATGACAGATACCTCAGTAGAAACTTCCGATGTCGTGGTTAAATTGCTCCAGCTTCTACCTTTTCTCCCATGGGAAAGCGATTTTGAGAAAGTCGGAGAGAGAAAGAGAAAGAAAGGTTGCTGGACTGTTTTGTTTGGGTATGGAGGGGAAGAGAAAAAGACTGTAGAATGTACTAAACGCTGTGTATATTTCTCTTTTTTTCTTTTCGTTTCAGTTTTCACACGCATTTCTCCAGTTTCATAAATGCATACAGTTCCCCTTGGTACGAAGAAACCTTGCAGATCTTTTTTTTTAAAATATAACATTACTGAACCTATTGAGTGGAATAGACGATTGATCAAGTGGTCTAAATGTTTAATGCACAAAATATATAATTTATGAATTGTACAGCAATAAATTGGATAAAATAGTGTTTTATTTGGAAATAATTATAAATATGTTTTTCATCATTAATATAAGTGGTGACATTCGGCTCTTATTTTAGTAGACCAATGTTTTTTTATACAAGAGGTCACGAATTCGAAATAAGAAGATTAAGTCATTTAGATTTCAGTGATATTAATTTTCATTTTTATTTCAATCATTAATATAGGTTGTGTATTTAATTTTGGCTAACTTGAAATTCATTTATTAATTCATCAAATAATTTATAGTATTTGAAATGTTGAGATTTGGATAATCGATTAAATATTAATTTGATTATTGTATGTCCTAATTAAATGATTCAATATATTGAAGAAAAACTAAATTTTATTTTTTTAGTTCAAACAATATTAATAGGAAAAAAATTGGGTACCCTGACGACAAATACACTAGATACTTCTAGTCACTTGAAATCGTCTGATCTTGATCTATAGTGCGAAAATTGATGTATCGAATCGTTTGAAGTGAGTCAGAGTATCTAGTTTACCTATCTTTGTGTACCCAAATTTTCCTTATATTAGTGTTTTGACAAAACTCGTACGGGTCAATCCGACTCGTGCCCGCCCGTCTACCTCACCCATTCGACCGCCCGTGGACCCAACCTGTGCCCGCCCATACTCTTGCCAATGACAAATTTCATACGGATTTGGATCGTCCTTCGAAATTTCGCCAGTGGTAACCCGTCCCTTCCCAACTCGTCCTTAACTCTCCCTCGCCCGTGCATGTGATCGGTAACCAGTCGTAACCCGTCTGTAACATGTCCTAACCCGCCCTGACCTGTCCCAACCCGTCCTAACCAGCCATAATTCGTTTGTAACCCATCCTAACATGCCCCAACCCACCCAACCCGTGCAATTTTTCGATTTTTAAAATTTTTTTTTTGAATTTTTTTGGGTTATTTGGAAATTTTCGGATTATAAGAACAATAAACCCGTGACACGTCCCTACCCGTCCCATTCCAACCCGTCACACTCAACCCGACGAGTCAAATGATGAGTTTGATCACCCAAACTCAACCTATCTCAACCCGTCCCGTTTAACCCATCCCATCGTGCAACCCGTACCAACACTTATGGTCAACTCGTACCAGAGCAACCCGTTACCCGTACCATGGCAACCCGTAGTCACTTTGGATAGTTTGATTTTGACTATAGTGCGAACATTAATGTATCTAACCATCCGAAGTAATTCAAAGTATTTAGTTCTTTTTGTACCCAATTTTTTTTCATATTATTAAGATATTAGTTACATATATACCAAAAAACTTAAAGCGTATGTTATAACTAATTCTTTATCAGTATATTTAGAGTTTTAGACAAAACCAATTCAACTCAAAAAGTTGTATAACATTATTCTCATAGACAATCAATTTATTCTATTAAAATATGAGTTCATGAAGCACAGAATTATTCAAACGTAAAAGTTAAATTATATTGCAATCAAAAGTTAAAAAAGTGATATAATATTTTCAATACTGTGTCATCATAACAAATGCGGACCCGCATCTGCTATAGCGCAGTAGCGCACTACCGTCAATTTTGCGATCGACCGTCAGAGATGATAATCAGGAGGTCTTTATACTTTGACACGAATTTTGATGCAATCAGTAAAAATCGAACGATTCAAATGCTACGCTACACCGTTCCGCGCACCTCCATACCCCATTCCAACAAATGCCCATTCTGAAGTTAATTTCTGCAAAAATGATTCTTCACAATATGATTTGCAACTTGTAAGTTAGAAAAATAAAAATGGAACTATGGAAGATGTGACTGCTGAATTAATTTATTCTCTCGAGAAACAAATAAATAAAAATCCTTTATTTCTTGTGGCACGGAGCCGATACAATATCACACATCCCAAAGCACTGATTCAAGATTTTCTGTGTATATATAAAACCACTATTCTGTGTAACTGGTAAATATGATCGTTGTTTCCATACTATTCGACTCGCCACATTTTTATAAGTTTATTTTCATTGCCTAAAATCCATATTGTAAGTATTTTTTAATAGCCAGCTGTAAGTCGTTCCTTTTGTTTTTCTTTTCTTTTTAAGAGCGGTTTCCTCTTTTGCTCTTCTTCTTCTTTTTTATTTTTCTTCTTGGCATGTATTCACAGAGCAAATTTAACAATGTTATCATCTTGTCTTAGGCTTTGATCTGTCGTGCAAATTGACATAATTAAATGATGAAATTTTTTGATGCTTTCTAGAATATGAATTTTCTAATAGTATAACAATTTGATTGGTTATTATAAAAAAAGATGAATAACAAAATAGAATTTTTTTGGAAAGTAGAACAGATTAGATTTTGAAATTGATTTGTGAAAGGTTAAATGTCTTAGAAAATGGATGTAAATATTTCTTTAATATGAATTTTATTTTTTAAATATTAAAATTATATGTGGATGTTTAGTTTTAAAACTTTTATGGTACGTCTGAACTCCCATAAAAAGGTGAATTTACGTTAGAAATTATTTCTATGTGTATTTTGCAAAATAATTTTGTATATTTTTTTATTTGTTAAATTTTTTTTATAAAATAATTATGTATATTTAAAAATGTGCATCATTTGTCTTTAAACTATAGATCTTTTCCCTGACGAAAATTCTGAATCTGTCGCTGAACTAATTTGTTTTTGCATGATGGTGGGAATTGAATTATATTGAAATTAAGCAAAGACCTTTAGGCATTTTAAAATAAAACAAAGAAAAAGTCTGCAAAATCTCTCAAGTCCCTTATATTTACTTCATTTCCTTGGATAGTTGGATCAAACACTTAGAGAGAAAATAAAGTAAGAAATCGTCAAATTAACTTAAACCAGATAAATATATCAAACCAATTTTCAATTGTAATTTATCGCAAAAAGAAATTGGCGAAATTGACCGTTTCCATTTTTACAGAATTTGTCAATTTGTCATCCTTTACTTTTTCTTTTCTTCAACCTATTTTACTATGTATTCATTCATGACGATCCATCACGATTTTTTACATTTAATGAACATTGTGAATAAATATTTTATATTAAAGATTAGTAATTTATTAAACTAATATGTAAAATTTTTAACGGGATCTCATTGAAAAATTACAGAAACTTTGAAGAAATTTAATTGTTAAATTTCTCTGCAAGATCTGCTATAATTATTATTTTGAAACTTGTTAAGTTCGATTTGAGTTATATTGAATTTTATGTTACATAAATGTAGTTATATGCGTATTTTTTTTGTTAGTATATTAAATTTTACGGCGATGAATTATCATTAAAAAATTATAAAATCCCATTGAATCAAAATCAATAGTTACTCATCATGAAATAACTTTACGCACCAACAACTTACATATATAATATTATATTATATTATATTTTGAGTCAAGCTGAGGCACATGAATTTTTTTTTCCCTAAAATTTTTTTTTTTAGGGAAAGAGGCACCATGAATTAGGCTAATTAACTAAACGAGCCAATCTCAAGCAAGTCACATTTTTTTTTTTGTGGATTCCTAATTGTAAATGTCAATTGGGTAATTAAGTAAGTACGAACTACAAATTCAGCACAGGAACTTAGAAATAAATTAATGTTAGAATTAGCACAATCTTAATTTGAACAGAAAATTTCTATAAAAATACATAATATTTCAAGGGTTAGATGAGTACATTAGATATCCTAGATCACCAGAGTCATCTATTTCGTCGAGATTGATAAAAAATAATTCACTTAACTTTTGTTGTGTTTAAAAAAAACATTTTTCCACTCATTTTAATAAATTGAACGACTTATATAAACTAGAACATCAGATGCACTCATTTCTTAAGTACTCAAATTTACTCAAATTTTTGGCCTTATAAATATTATTAATTATTAATGCGAACACTCAGATAATTAGATCTGTGAACCAACAAAATATTGATATTTTTAACTGGTTTTGTGCTCGCACATGGCTGTTTCGTATTCCCGGACTATTAACTATTATTAAGCACATGGAGGTGGCGTCAGTTTGCAAAATGATCCCCACAAATCTTTTCTTTTAGACATTTGCTCTCTCTTCAATTTTATTTTTATAATATAATTGGTGGCGTCAGTTTGCAAAATGATCCCCACAAATCTATTCTTTTAGACATTTGCTCTCTCTTAAATTTTATTTTTATAATATAATTGTCTCCAGGCTCTGGGATTGTTTATATTAATAAAGTATTTGATCAAATATTCCGACGTCATTTCTGATCTGTTCAAAACTTCAAATGCCTCAACTTTTCCTGAAAAGAAAATCTGAAATTTTCCTCAAGACCTGAAAAATGTAAGAGAGGTTGTATTTTTTTAGTTGTGTTGAGAAAACGACTAATAATTTTAAAATAGTAAAATAGGTACACCGGGTTTGGTTGGTGACATTGGGAAGTAGTGTTGATCAAGTAAACAGCTTGATTAAATAAATAATTAATCAAATGTAAGAGGTGAAGTTCTAACTACGCATTTTATAAATACTAGATCTGAAATTTGAGCTTCGCTCAATATAATCAGAACTGATATATATGCATAAAATTTTATAAATTATTTTTATATTATTTTTAAATACATAAATTTCATGGATTATTTTATGAAAATACATATGAGTTATATACACGTGATATGAAAATAATTATATGAATTATATGAGTTATATACATGTGAGTTATATGAACTATATACAAGTGATATGAAAAATATACACATAATACGATTTGTAGTATATGATATGAAAATACATAATATGATTTATATAATTATTTTACATTATTAAATTTAACGTGATATTGAAAAATACATACAATATGAAATATATTATATGCAGATTATATAAAAAATATACACATAATATTATTTATAGTATATATAATATGAAATATTTTATACGTACATAATATGAAAATATATACATGTTGATATCCATACATTTAATGAGTGACTTTTGATATTCATATAATTAATAAAAAGAACATAATTAATAATGTATTAAATATAATAATAAAAATACACAATTAATACAAATAGAATAATAAGACAAATAATATGTAATAATTATGTTTTCAATTGCAAAAACCTCATAAAATAGTTCTCTATACAAAATACACAAAATAATTCGTCACACTTAATCTCTACAGAAAAATCAACGACCAAAATTTATAACATATTTTAATACAAATTCATCCCAACCGTGTCACGTCTCCTTTATTCTATTTTAGAATAGGAGAGACTGGTGAGTGGCCAAGAACATTGACGTGCAGTGAGAAATTAAAATGAAATCAATCGTTCAATATTCTGTCAAATCTCGTGTTATAATTATTATGTTTCGAATAATTTTCAATCAGTAAAAACCGCGTATAATAACATAATAATTTAAGCAAGTTCTCTGTCCTTCAGCGAATAAAATACGCGCAAGTTTTATTTGTTATATTCAATTTCAAATTCATGAATTGTGGTTAACAAAAAACTATATATATAAAAAAAAAATTTAATTAGAATTGGTTGGGGGTGCGCCGAGCCCATGCAATAGTGCAGCGCAAAGGCGACGCTCGAGGGCCCCAGTAGCAAGCTAGTGTGATGGACCTTCCCCCACAAAATATAAATTTAATATCGTTGTGAGAACATGGCCCACATATCAGATATTAAACTGATAAGAACAGATACTACACTTGATCTTAGCCAAAAGGCCGAGAAAGGTATGATTTGGAACGAAGGGGTGCCTCGCCTTTTATAAGAACTCTGGAGGCTCGAGCGATACACAGAGCAAATGTGGGACTAACGAAGCGCAGTTTGTTACTTTGCTCCAGTTTGAAGCAAACCGGTTGTACAATGGAATGGTATCTTGGTATCGGCCTTGGTTCAATTGATCAAGCTTTGATCTTAAAGTTTCTTTATCTTCAATTTACAAATTGCATTATAACTTATAAGTTGTATCAAATTGTGCCGAAGCCCAAACATGGACTCATTTAGCATCGGATCAGAAAATTGGAGTTGAATTTGAAATAATTAATAGCTGTTTAAACTTACCTTGATAAAAAGGCCACAATCAATATTTATATTAGAAATTGCATCACGGTATCGTGGCTTTTTGTTTTTTTTTTCTTTTTAAAGAAGAAGAAATCTTTTGTATTTGAAAGATAAATATTGCAGTTATACTAATTTTAATTTTTTTGTTAAATAACATTAATATTTCACTGGAATTAGAGTTATATAATAAAAAATATCATACATCTTTTTTAAGTTATTTTGAAAGCATGATGATGATTTATATGAAATGAGGAAGTTGTGAACATTAATGACGTGGAATTAATGTTATTAATAATTTATACTGAAATTAATGACAAGAAATTAATGGCGTGTCTCATTAATGATGTGTCGCATGTCTGATAATCTGGACACACGTACAATTCAAATTGGATAGCAAAATAATGTGTCGGTGTGTCCAAAAAAATTGACATGCCAACACTGAACAAGCTTTATATATAATAATGCAGAGAAATTAGAGATATAATAATAAATATCATACTTATTTAAAGTTCTTTTGATAGCATGATGATTTATACCAAATGAGAAAGGTGTGAATATTAATGGCAATCAATTAACGTTATTAATTATTTATATTAAAATTGATGTCGTGAAATTAATAGGGTGTCTCATTAATGACGTGTAGCATGTCTGATGACCTGGACACATATACAATGCAAATTGAATAGTAAAATGATGTGTCGGCGTGTTCGAAAAATTGAACACGCCAACACTGAGCAAGCTTAATATATAATATAGATACGTTGCATATTATTATAAGCTTATAATCAATATCTAAACAAGTGATCAAAATTCAGTGCAACGTTAAATACACATAACCAAACATGTTTCAAATAAGATCACGGACCATATATTTTAGAACTATTAGGTTAACAAATTCTAATTGTTGACGAATCAATTATAATTGTTATAATAAGAACTTAAAGCAAAATAGACTAAAACAAGCTCAAAAACCACTTCACAAATGAAACAACTAGAGATGGTGTCATCCGAAGTCCAATGGCGGCAAACCAAGTAAGGCATAGAATACCATTAGGGGTGTAAATGGGTATTGGATGGAACTATTTTTGTATTATTATTCTTTTGAAATTTGAAATTTGAAATTTGAAATTACTCTTAGTACATATTATTCGTCAAAATTTGACTTACTTTTTATCTATCTATACCCGTTAAAATTATTGGTAACGAATGAAACTGATAATACTAATATTATATTTTTATTTTATAAATGGAATCATCACATTTTTACACAAATGCACTAACTTTTTTTTATCAAAACAAACAAACATTAACAATGAAGAAAATTATATAAAAATCAAAATCAAAATCAAAATCAAAACAAACAATCAATTTCAATTCAAGTTTGTTTGATAAAAAACCAAATTAAAAGAAAAAAAACAATAAACTTGAAGAGTTCTTTCGGGAAGAGTGAAATCTCTTAGTAGAAGTAATTCAACAGTCTCTTAGAAAATTGAAATATTAAAATTAAATTTAATAATTAATTATTTAAAGATTTCAAAATAAGACATACATATATATTATTTTATTTATTCTACAGGATAATGAGTGCGAAATAGCCTCCACAGTAATCTCATCTGTTTACTAATAAAATAAAAAATCTTAGCTATCATACGTGATAAGTTAACAAAAAATACTTTGTCTATATACATCTTATCAAATATGATACATGTTTTATAAAGATAAAAAGGTTTCACTGAAGGTCTTACATTGACAGTTCTATTTCTGGGTTGTTTCTGATTATTTTTTTGTTTCTAGAAGCTCCATATTTGACATTCTAATTCATATCCAAGATAAAAAAAAGTTAATTTTGATATCGAAAAATATTGATTGAAATGATGTCTATTCTTCATACATAAATAAAGATTTTGTTTTGGTTCAATCAAGTTCTTGAACTATTAGTTTTGACCCAAGCTGCACTCTGAACTTTTCTTGGTTCAAATTGTCTCTTGAACTATTGAATTTGGTTCATTTTGCATCCTAAATTATTGGTTTGTTTCAAAATGGCCCACTATGTTAGAAAAGTTAAGGAAAAAATTGAATCAACTTCAATAATTTAGGGGAAAATTTGAACCAAAAAAGAGGCAGGGTGCAGTTTGTATTAAAATCAATAGTTCAAGAGTTCTATTGAACCAAAACAATTCAAGAGCTTGATTGAAAAATTATTGGTCAATTAGTTTGAATAAGTAACGAAATAATATGAATAAATGAAATAGTAAAGACGTCTAGATCTAGTTGTATAGAAGTTTATTGAACCGCAAAAGCAAATAGTTGCATGCAAAAATAAAATAATATGAAATGAAAAAATTAAAATAGAACAATTTACTAGAAGTAATCAAGACAACTAGTTGCTCATGTCACATATAACAACATATCATCGTGTTTGTCCCTTTTCATTTCTCAATCTCTCCCTTTGATGCTCTGCCACGGTTCGTCTCTGTCGTAGCATGCAGCGAATTAATAGAAATTTTTTACGGGTTAAAGAGAACTGGAAATTTAATTATTCTGTACCAAGAGCCTCTCAAAAGATCTCCGCAAAAAGCTTGCCTGGAGCCAGGAGTCTTTATTAAGTTTTGTTTTGGAATCGTCTTTATCAGCAGAATAAGTTCAACATCAAATAATATTTTTTGTTGTTGTGTTGATAATTGATGTTGAAAGAGTAATAAAAGTCGGTGTGTTCCATTTGATATTTTGATTATGCTAATTAAGCCACACCGAATAATTGAAGAAATAATCTTACAAATTATTTGAAGCTTGATCGAACTTTGGTGTTCGGTATCATGTGTCAAACACTGTTGTGTCAGGTAACATGTTTCAGCAGTCTGAACCGAAAGGAGAAATCTGAAGAATAACAGAGGAGAAATTAGTGTGATTTTGAGGCTATTCTTAGGTTGGTTTTGTGGTTCATTTTTCAGAGATTCAGGCGTTGTATATATAACTTGCAACCCATGCTGATGTCATCAACTGGTACGGTGGTACCGTTTGTCCGGTGATCGAAAAATCTGTACTCCTTGATTACTTTTATCACTACTATTTTTATAATTACCAAAAAAAAAATTCTGATTTCATATGATGTTTTATAAATGAGAAAGTCTTGTATACATATAAGATTACATTACTAGATTTTATAGATTATCGGATAAAATCATATGATATTTGTTAGTTCAAATGACAAATTGGGAACTATCACACGCCTGTCATCAAATGCACATGCGTTCACATATCACAACCAACCTTGTGTCCAATGCACGTGCAAGACCCAGTTTATACAACAAAATTGTAGAAGAAACTCAAGTCCCTATATGCCTATATGCTTCTTTTTTTGTCTTAAGATCATCCTATATAAATTCCATCCGGTACAACAAAAATTCAAAACTATGTTTCCTCTTTTGCCTAGAACAATGGCACTAGACGGCCTCAGAGAAAAAGAAGCAATTCAAGTTTCATATAATTAACAACGTGCACTACAGTCTACAGGTCTACAGCTCAATCAGCAATTTCAGCATACATTATTAACAATAAAGAAGATGGTTACATCGCAGCCTACGGCCAGGAATAAACAACACCACCAGTCCTTTTAACCGCTATTACACCTACTCCAAAACCATTTACAACAACTAAGTATCCGACAAGCGAATGAGTGATCAAACAGATGCATATACTGAGATAAATCGACACAGTTGCAACAAAAGCTATGCAGATTACCAGATACTCTTTAAGGATTAAGGATTACCGTAAGCAGTACTATAGTAACTCCCAACCACATTTCGGTTCAGTATCTGCAGCACCTGATGATTTGACGGGCACACAAACCGTGGTGTCTTGAACTGGCTCACAGCGCCACCCAAACCTAGAAAGTGATCCAGGATCTTGTGGAAAGTTCCTTTTCTCAGTACCCGTAGCTCAAGAGGCCCAATGGCATTTGTTTTTCTGGAACCCATATAACCAGCATCTTTAAATGCCAGGTCGAGGCAATTTGCACAGTTGTTTAAGACCTCGTCAGTGGCATCAGCACTGAGTTCCCAGAAAATTACATAGTGGCCAGGGTCAGTTGAACGGTCAACAAGGCTGGTGAAGTCAACAATTTCCAACTTTTCTTCAGCGAGGAGCTTAGAGGATTCTTCGACTGACAGTTGGAGATCTTTTTCGGTATTTTTGTCGATGTTTATTGTCAGGAGGAGGCTTCGACGGCAGATAAATTTCAGCTCGGGTGTGGAGTTGTGGAACCCAGCTATTTGTACCACATCGCCTAACCTGTACCGGTATAGACCTGTAATTGTAATTTAATTTCAAATGAAGGTCAATCACCATGACATGGAACTGGGCACAATTTCAAAATCTTGATAGTTGATACTGTACTGGGAGTTGACAGTATAGCAGCAATTTGATATGATAATGTGCCCCTAAATTGAAAAAAGGTCTACATTAACCCTATGTTGTGCTGCAAGTTCCTAATCAACTGATTCACTATGGCCAAGAAGCATTATTAATTTGGTTTGTCTTGCTTCGAAATAGACTATAATTGATTTGTTAGGTTAGGCTTGGTATGAATAAGAATTATGAAACTGCATATTTTAGCCAAGCCTAGTGAGTATAATGTTTTTTTTCTTTTTTGAGGCTACAATTAGCAGAAAGCTCAATGAAGAGAAGTTATTTAAGTGAGGACAAAAAGAAAACAAAAAAAAGAAATAAAGAGGACATAAAGAACACAAAATTAACCAACAACTGAAATGGAAAATAAACAAGACCGAAATTGTTTTACCAGCTCCATTAGTTAGCACAGGCTCATATGTCTTTCCAACCTCAACCTCAGTCAATCCAACTGGCTCTGACTCAATATAGTGTACTGCAGCACTGCTCTCCAATTCTTCCCCAACTGGCCTCTTCAGTGGTATAAACTCAAAGTACCCAATATTTGGCAAAACAGCAAAAGTTGCCTCTTCAGGTGGCAAACTTGGGTTCACGTTTGCCCCGATCCAACCTTCTGATGAACCATAATCAGCACTCATCAATGGTAAATGCCCTGCGTAATGGCGCAACTTATTCAAGTATGGCTCCATCGACCCCGTCATGATGCCACTCACATACTTCGCATTTGGCCACAGCTGAGGTATGATTCCATACCAGTTACTCGAACCAACACAAGTATTACAAATCTTGTCAGCTAGTTCAGGGTTCGGGTAAAGTATTTTAGACATGGCCTTGCGGATTGCCAGGTCAGTGATCCTTTCAGATAAAACCCCATCTCTGATATCTGCGCAGAGATCGTCCCAAATTTTCTCTAGCGTGCGAAAAGCGTGAACAATGCTATGAGCAAAAGTGGAGAACACAAACTGGACCTCATCACAGTATATGAGGCCACACAGGAGGTGACAGTAGAGGGATTGGTGGAAGTCTGAGCCAAATATGACCTCATCGGGACTGCACAACTGTGATTGGATGTCTTTCATCACTGACTTGAAACGGCTGTTTCTGAAGACATTTGTGGTCGCCGTTGTAGCGATTATGCTGCCTTTGGTAAGTGTTTGCTTGCTTCCATAGAGGAATTGCAGGGCTTTGCCATTGCTGATTGGGTACTCCCTGAAACAAAGAGAAATTCACCGAAATTTTTAGAAAATTGGACAAAAAATACATTTACTTCCGTTGTTGGCTACTAGGCTAATCAAGTTGTAACATCATTTAGGTCAAATTGTGTCTTTGATTTATGAATCGTGGTAATTCCTAAAAATAATAATTCCAGGTGATGTAGGAAGTTAGTTTGACTGCTAATAGCAAAAAAGCAAGAGATCAAAATCAATGTTACTATTAATAGGGTCTGCTGTGCTATTGATAATCCAACAGTACAGTATTTTGTGAAATTTGTAATTATACCTGCTCCTGAAAGCGTAGGAAGTGCGGTATATCTGCATAGTTGAATCGAAAAGCTCGTCATTGAAGGGAATGAATTTAGGCTTCCCTTGAGTTGTCCCAGAGCTGAAGAAACATAAATGTCAGTTAGTATTAGCCAGAAAATTTTCAAATTTGTATGATACAGTACAGGCACTAATTGTTCAAAGAAAATGCTTATCAGGCTGAGCCATCAATAATTAATAGAAAGATTGACTCAGAAGTCAGAAGAAAAAGGCCATTTCAAGTACAGTAAGAGTAATAAATTAAAAAATAAAGTACTGTATGAAAATCTCGTTTTATCATAACTAGTCAAGGAGCATCAGAATCAAGACAAAAAACCGAATAAGTATATTCACAGAGAACAAACTTAAATAAATTATTATTTTTTAGAAAGGTAAATAACTGAAAACTGAACTAAATTACTTTAACCTTTATTTCCCCACTGTATGTCCTACTAATTACATGAGCAAGCATTAACAACTAAATGCATTTTGGTTTAAATCATATTGATTAAGTACTCTTAGTACTTGCTGATTAGCAACAGCAACCCATATTTGATTTCTTCTCACAACACACACACACACACACACACACATACACACAAACACTGCACACCTGAGAGAGAGTGAAGTGATGGGTTTTCCGGTGAGAATCGCCGAACCTTCACCATCACCATCGACAATTCGCCGAATATAAGGCTCGACATCTTGATGTGTGCACAGAGGCACACACTTCTTGAAGCTCTCCTCATCAGTTCTCCCCTCCAATCCGAAATTTCTCAAGTACTCAGCATCAGCGTTCTCTTCTAGAATCTTTCTCAGAGTCTCTCTCTGCACTCTCTCGGCATCCCTCGTCATCTCCTCAAACTCCTCTATCACCGTTTCCATGCTAGACACCGTCATCTCAACCAAATTCTCTTTTCTTTCTCTCTCTTGGTAAGTAAATTCGAGAAATTGCAAGGGTTAATTATTGATTTGAAGGAGATGGAGATAGAGAGATAGAGGTAGTAGTAGTCAGGACTCAGGAGTGACTGAGGATGGTGCATTATGTAGTGGAGAAAAGCTGAGAGGGAAGATTCGTACAAGGAAGAGGGAAGGATCCGAAAGCGAGTGGAGAAAGATGGGAATTTTATTTATGGGAGCTGATATGTAATACAGTAATACATAATAGTTAAGGAGCATGAGTAAAATAATATCCATAGTACACCTCATAACGTACTATGCATATAGATATATGTTATTAAATTAAAATTTAAGTTGCCTAATAAATTATTCATATGAAAATATTGTAGGAAATAAAATTTCGTGATTTTTAGAGCTTTCTAGCTATTTTTTAAATATTTTTTAAAAACAATCCAGATTTAATACTATAAAAGTGTCATTTCTGGGCTGTTTTTTAAAAATATTTTAAAAATAGCAAGAAAGCTCTAAAAATCACGAAATTTTATTTCCTACAAGATTTTGATATGAAAAATTTATTGAGCAACTTAAATATCAATTTAATGACCAAATTAAATACAAATGGACGCATAGTACGTTATGGGGGTGTACTATGCATATTATTTTAGTCATGCTCATAGTTAAGTTATTACATATATTATTTAAGTTATTATATATTTTATTTTTTTATTGAAAATTGTCATGTATGTTATTTTTTGTACTGAAATAGTTACGCATGTTACTTGAGTTATTATACACATTATTTTATTAACATACATAATAATTTTTCAGTATAACAATAACATGTATAATAATTCAAATAATATGCATAGTAACTCAACTAAATATACACAATAATATCGATATCGATAGTCGGTATCAAATGTGATATCTACGAAACATTATCCTTTATTTATTGCTTTGCGTTTTGGGAGTTTTTTTTATTTTTTAGAGTGTTTTTTTTTTTTGCGTTGGTTTGTTTGTTTCAGTGAAAATTATTTGCAATGGTAATTTGGCTTTTTTTTGTGTGTACAAAACCAGACTTTGGAACGAATTTTTGTTTGTTCTTAACCGAAAAAACAATTGTAAGGAAAAGGAAAATAACTGAGAGTTGTTTGCTGTTCTTATTAGTTTGGTGAATTGGTGATTGTTTTTTATATTGATATTTATTTTTCGATTTAGAACTCATAACTTAGAATTTATATAGTTTTTAAATAAATTTATTTATTTATTTTAAAATGTGGACTATTGTGATTTGCAAAGCACGTGCTTTGTACTTTTGAACCATTGGATTTATTTTCAAAATTATATTTATTGCATAAGTTTCAAAATTCAAAGGTTCAAAATTACAAAGCACATGCTTTGCAAATCACAATAGCCCAGAGGTGGCAAGTCGGGTCGGGAGGGCGGGTTCGAGTCGGGTCAGGTTAGTTTGACCGTTTATAAAAGTCGGGTTGGAATCGGGTCGGGTGAGGTCGGGTCGGGTTTCGGGTCGGGTTTCGGGTCGGGTTTCATCGACAACTTTCGGGTCATGGGTCGGGTCGGGTTGTGTCGATCTTTTTCGGGTGATGGGTCGGGTCGGGCGAGATCGGGTCGGGTTTCAGGTCGGGCTGCATCGACAACTTTCGGGTCTTGGGTCGGGTCGGGTAGGACCGGGTCGGGTTCGGGTCGGGTTGCACCGACAACTTTCAAGTATTATTTTGAGTTTTAAGTTCAATCGGACAAGATCGAATCACGTTATTGAATTTTACAAGTAAATTTTGACTTTCTCTGATATTAATTTGTTAGTAAAATTAGATTATGATGTTAGCAAGATAGGATTAGATCAATTTACAAGTTGTTATTATAATAATATTATATAATATATAATAATATATTATAATAATATTATTATAATAATATTATATAATATATTATAATAATATTATAATAATATAAATAATATAATAATATATAATAATATAATAATTATATTATAATAATATATAATATAATAATAATATTATAATAATATATTAATAACACTAATGAATAATAATAATAGTAAACCGGCTATTAAAATATACTAATACTAAACCAAAGTCTATTCCACAATTGCTAAACCGGCTATACCACCATATGGGTGGTATAGCGGATTAACTAAAACCAACTCTATTCCAAAATACTAAATCGTGTTTGGCACTTTCAATTTTTGGAATAGCAAATCTATTCCAAAGAATAGGCTATTCAAGGGAGTGCCAAACGGACCCTTAGAGTTTCGGGTCATTGTCGGGTCAGGTCGGATCGAGTTTCGAGCCATTCAGTATCAGGTCATTTCGAGTTCCAAGTTAGGACAAGTCAAGTATCAGTTCATCTGGGTGTCGAGTCATTTCGGATTTCGAGTCATGTCGGGCAAAGTCAGGTCGGATATCGAGTCAAGTGATACCGGGTTATTTCGGGTTTGGGGTCATGTCGGGTC
>CAXKVX010002579.1:0-43614 GCA_964058865.1 Eleocharis quinqueflora
GTGCTTGATCATCAAATGTCATAAACGGACGGTTAAAATATTGATTTATCATGCTCAATAGTTTCTTTGTATCAAAATCTTGTGGGATACCAAAATTTCCTTTTTTTTGAATCTTGTAAGTATTTGTTTTGGATTTTTGAAAGTGACCAACTTTATGTATAAGCATTGATTATTTTTATTACTATTTTTTAGTAATTTAAAAAATTCAAAATAAATACTTACAATATTCTAAAAATAGAAATTTTGGTATCCCACAAGATTTTGATATAAAAAATTTATTGAGCATTATAAATCGAAATTATAATCGCTCGTTTGTGTGATTTGATGATCAAGCACCATAACCCAGTTCTATATATATATAATTTGGCTATTGTGATATGCATAGATAGTGAGAATTCGTTCTATGCATTTTTTTTCGTTGGATTGCTTTAGTTAATGTCAATTTAAGTTATCAAATAAATTCTTCATATTGAAGTCTAGTAGGAAATCAAATTTCTGACTTTTAGAACTTTGTAGATATTTTTCAAAATTTTTTAAAATAACTCTGTTTAATATTAAGTGATATCTTCAGGTTGTTTTTAAAAAATATTTAAAAATAGCTAGAAAGCTCTAAAAATCACGAGATTTGATTTCCTACTGAATTTCAATATGTATAATTTATTGGGCTACTTAAATTGATGTTAATTAAAGCAATACAACAAAAAAGACGCGTATCACAAATGCTCACTAATTATGCATATCACCATAGCCGAATTAATATATATGTGTGTGTGAATTTATTAAGTTTCATAGATTTTTTTATAAAGTTTACTACAAAAGATCATTTAATTCTATATATTTAGGAAATTTGGAGCCGATTTGAAATATCAATGGGCTTTTTCGATTAGTCAAACTTTACCGCGTCTGTCGATAGATTAATCAAATGTACGAAACGATCACGAAAGATGCTAGTTTTTTGTTTAATGAACGATTAAGAAATTTCGTTTCATTTAAGAAATTTAATTTCATTAAAGAAAACGATCGAAACTATCAGAAGAATCAAAACGATCGAGCTCCTTTCATTCGCACTTCAACATCTCATCTCTCATCACACTAAAGCAATCTAGGAACCGGTGATTAAAGATTCTAATCATACACTAAAATTAAATCCTTAATCTTCTCTTTCAGCACCTTCTCTCAGCATAGCTCTTTTTTCTTTGAAATCAAAACAATTCTAACAATACACAGTCATAAACGAAAGTATGAAACAAACGATCACGAAACAATATATTTTCCTTAATGATAGGGCCTCCGTGACCGGCTTAATTGGATTCTTCGTTAATACAATCGCCAGGCCCGGCCCAAAGTCATTCAAACAAGTGACCCGCTAATATTGACCCGTTCCCGACTTCCTAGGCCTATAAATATGCGAAATTCCTGACAAAGAAGGACAACTTTTCCCAGAATAGGACTAGCCATAAATTTTGTTCTTACTTCTTTGCTTTTTGTCTCTTGTACTTTCCCTTATTTTGATCATCTCTCGGATCAACTCTTATTATTCTTGTCTCGGCTTGATTTGAGTCGGGATCATTGGTGCTTTCGTTGAGTCTAGCCAACCGAGCATGACTACTCCTCCTCTTCAACCATTACGAGATGACCAAATTGTGGTCAGCCTCGGCCTCTCCCGAACTACCCCCCCACCAGTGACAACACGCAATGCTCTTACACCCAGCCCTGATCAACACGTCACCATCGCAATGGCGTCTGACACGCAAACAACACATATTCCTCATCTCAGCCAATCCAGCATACATCCCTCTAGCTCCACCCTATCAGATCGGAAGAATCCCTCTACAAATCCAATCCATCAACCTACCGATCCTAATCTCGCTCAACAATTCCCCGCCATTCCCGGACAGGATCTGCCACACAAACTCTCATGGCAGCTTACATCATATCCACCACCACTACCATCAATCCCACCCTCAATTGCCTTTCCTTACCAACAGCCTCACTCTTATACTCATTCCCTTCCCGTTTCCCTCCCTCCAGTGATACCGACATTCTCTACGTCGGTAATTTTTTTTTGGAGGAACAAATCTGGCGAAAGCTGTGTGCATTGGAGCAACAAGTTCAACAGCCCCCCTCAGCTCCTAAATATTGGCTCTCCGATGGTCCCCTAATTCCTAGCCTATACTCCACAATGATATCCCCAACATCTGACATTCCCAGCCTCGGGACCTTCGGTTCATCCCGATCTACCTTTACGGACCCCCGGGCCTTCATAATCGGGTTCAGGGAGCGCCTACGACTCATGGGATATCATGATTCGGTCATGTGCCGTCTCTTTATGACCTGCTTAGAAGGTACTGCATGGGATTGGTACTCAACGTTACCTTCCCGATCTATCGCCAGTTTCGATCAGCTGGCGAGATCTTTCTTGGCTCGATTCAGTGGGATCAAGAAACCTGAGAGAACATGCGACAGTCTACTAGGCATCCAGCAGGGGAATGACGAGTCAACTAGGGAATATATAAATAGATTCCTCGAAGCAACCCAGGGGGTAAAGGACTATGATGATAAGGTGGCCATCCTAGCAGTCCGACGAGGACTAGTTAAGGGCAACCTAAGGTTTGAAGCTCGTAAGTCCCATTTTTCAACCCTCCAGGAGTTTGTGATGTTTGCAAGCGCTTACATCCAGGGGGAGGAAGATGCCCTATCGAGTGACGATGAAGGAAGATACAAAAGGGCGAAACACTCGAGTCAGTTACAAAGAATGAAACAGAAAGTCGAGGGCAACAATCAATGATCAAATGACAAAAGCGATCCGAAGCTAAGAATCTCGAGATCTAGAGATCTTAAAACGGGAGAAAGGCAATATCCGGTATATAACACATACCATACCCTCAACAAACCTAGAGATGAGATC
Source organism: Eleocharis quinqueflora (assembly GCA_964058865.1). Classification (NCBI taxonomy): domain Eukaryota; kingdom Viridiplantae; phylum Streptophyta; class Magnoliopsida; order Poales; family Cyperaceae; genus Eleocharis; species Eleocharis quinqueflora. The sequence goes on from CAXKVX010002579.1 coordinate 2,909, forward strand.
TTCCGAGAGATCGGAGGTTACCGTGAGGTCCGCTTCCCCGAGCCCTTAGAAATTTTCGAGATTAAAGACGAACGGAGTTATTGTGAATTCCACAACAGTGTGGGACATCATATGAAGGATTGTCTCGCACTGAAAGATGAAATCGAAAGGTTAGCCAGAGATCGAGACATGTGGAAGTTCTTTCAGAAATTTGTCAACAATCGAGCAGAAAGGAGGAGTTACGGAGGGTCGAGGCCCTCGTATGGAAATTATCGATAACAGCAGGGACCACCTCAAAATAACCCTCGCAAAAAAGCTGTTTTCGATAGACTAGGTCCGAGGACTTAACCTCGGGAGGGTGAAACAAATGTGGTGAGGGGGGTCACGCCTGTGATCCACCTGATATCCGGAGGCAAGGCTTTGGGAGGAGATACAAGCAGAAAAAAGGAAGAGCCGCAGTGTAGAAGGTGGTAGAAGAGAGGAAGTCCTTAAGGAATTGGGAGGCGGCTTTCTTTCCCTCGGCTAAGGACTCGGCTTTGCAACGGTGTAACCTGCGGAATAATCTGAAACCAAGCCGATATTGGAGTATTTCCTTCTTAGCGTCGAGACACTCGGCTGCTTTCCTGTTCAAATCCCAATAAAAACTTCGGTTCTGTTCTTGAAGGTTTGATAGCTCACTCTCCAATAAAGAATTTTTTTCTTTAGCCTTCGCCTTCTCTTCAGAAAGTCTCCCTACCTCGGCCAGAAGGGGGAGTCGGACGGCATCAAAGGTCTCATGGAGATCATCTTTCTCTTTCATAAGAACCTCCTTCTCTGCAATGAACTTATCTTTTTCGGCTTCGATGACGGGCTTCTCTTTCTCTATTCTCTCGGCAACTCGCGGAGGGAGTTCCCAATACTCTATGGTTTCTAGCTCGTAGATCCGATGGCTAAGCTCGGCAAGTGATGTCCCTTGGAGATAGCAGTCTTTGATGGCATAGGCTGCTAGCGACTCCAAGTTCATCCCGACATACTCTTGCTTCAGATACTTAGGAGTACTTTTGGTAAGGATAAAGACCTCGGGGGGCGTCAGACAGAGAGCCGACACTTGCATCGTCTACCATCTCCAGGTAGTGAGGAAGACGCAGTTCGACACGATCCCCCTCCTCCACGACCTTTTTGCCTTTAGGACCCATTGACCAGATTCCTTGTGCCGTCGGAGGGCGTCCTCTGCGAGTGGTCTGCCGGGGAGCCCTCTGGTTTATTCCTGAAGCAGCTGGTTCAACCTCGAGATTTGGTGGAAGGAGGGCGGAAGGAGTGTCCTCTGGCTGCTGGGGACCCCGTCCCTCAGTCACAGAAAAACCGAAAGATGAGATAGTTAGTAACATCCAACTATTTTCAGGACTTACATTGTAATGATCCTGGAGATTTATCAGTCGATGATCTTCCGATGATCCGAGACCAGTGGAACTTTCGGTTCCCTTCTGTCGGCTGCAACCCTCTCCCCCTTGGAGACCTCTACCCTCAACATCTTGCGAAAATACTACCAGTTGATTGTTGGCCTCATTGTCTGAGTAAGCTTGGGGGGTCGGTTCAGGAATGGAATTCGTAGGGTTCGACATTTCTTCAGAAAAATTATCTACATATCGGCGTCGGCGATACCGGTTATATCTTTGGGCAATAAAAGAACAGGACGACTCGGTCTGGTTATCTACAAGGGTTCGGCGAGACCGTACTTCACCAAACTCTACACTATTGTCAGAATCAGACAAAACCACTACAGTGGGGGACTCAGGATGATAAGAAGGATCCTAACTGTCGTTACGGTTTGTTGTTGAGGGTAAGAAGGATCCAAGTGAAGACGAAGGTTCGCCCATTGGGACCAAGTTTATACTAAAAACGAAAATAGGGAGTGAATCAAGTGGGCATCGGAATTACTACCATATGCTTTATCTTGAATCAAGGGATACCTGACGAGTCATACTAACAAGGCATACCAGAGAAACTAAACTTGCAAAGAAAGCGGTACAAGGGTTTAATACCAACAGAGAAGTTAAGTCTGAGTAAGCGACCAACTACAATAGCATAAAACTAAAATAATTCATACAAGAGGGGGATGCATAAATTCACTGCTGGAGATGGTGGAAGGAATATAACTACCAGTAAAAGAATCATTCTTGAAGAAGCACTTACCTGGAGATTAATACGTGAGATTTCCTTAGGTCAATCCTTAAGTCTTTGCTCGTGGTTGAAATCTTATAATCGTCCTGGTCCGAGGGCTTAGGAGCGAAAATAGAACAGGGAACAAGAGAAGGGAGAAAACATAAAGTAAGAAAGAGAAATAAGAAGATCGTTGAGAGAAGAGGGAAAAAGTAGAAGAAAGAGGAAAGGAGCGGGAGAAATGGATTTTAGAGAAAGGTGTTCAAGGGAGATCCCCAGTTGGAAGAGAATGGAGAAGAAACATGCTAACTGGAAGCTTTAGTGGGTAGTTATCGGACCACGTGTCCAAAAGAAATGATTAAAATGCCTCGAAAAAGCATAGAAGTGGAAAAGGTGGGAGGCGAAAAGACAAAAGGTACGATGGCAGAAGGGGAAAAGACAAGTCGCTCGACGCTTCGAATTCAACGCCTTGAATTCTGCGTCTCAGATTCTGGAAGACGGTCGATGAAGGACATGTGACGTTTAGGGCAAGCGAATAACACAATTTGTTTGCCTCGGTTAGGGATTGTGAGAAGCGTGAGAAAAAAATCGGATTTTACCGATAGACGTAATCTCCTTATTCATAGGGCGACTCGGTCCGAAAAGCTCGAGGGCTAACCTACAAAAGCTCGGCATGGTGAGCTTACGGGAGTTAGAGGAGGAGTTACTCAAAATATAACTTCTGTAGTCATTCTGATTACAGAAGCTCAAGGGCTAATGATAGGGCCTCCGTGACCGGCTTAATTGGATTCTTCGTTAATACAATCACCAGGCCCGACCCAAAGTCATTCAAACAAGTGACCCGCTAATATTGACCCGTTCCCGACTTCCTAGACCTATAAATATGCGTAATTCTTGACAAAGAAGGACATATTTGCTCGGAATAGAACTAGCCATAAATTCTGTTCTTACTTCTTTGCTTTTTGTCTCTTGTACTTTCCCTCATTTTGATCATCTCTCGGATCAACTCTTATTATTCTTGTCTCGGCTTGATTTGAGTCGGGATCAGTTAACTATTTTGTTATTTAAATGAAAAAAAATTGTTTGATCGAAATCGTTTAATTCGTCACGAAACGAAAGGAGAAAGGATTAAAGGGACGGCCATTTACAGTTCTGTCAGCCGATAACTAATTCCGCAATTGCGCTAGGCCATCTCGCTTTGTTTCCTCAATCGGGCCAAGCCTAGACGTAGACGGAGAGGTTCGATTTATTTCATGGGCTAAATGTAGTCGTGATCCCGAATGTATTACATCGCATTTATTAATCAACCCAAAGTTGAGTTGAGTTATACCAGATCGGATTCAGACTTTACACCTCAACCTCAAGTCGGCATTCGCATAGGATTTAGGCAAAACATCACAATCCGACCCGCTATCTCTCCGTGTCGGCTGTGTCGGGTAATAATATATTAATTTATTAACCAACCCAGAGTAGTATAGTATGAACTTGGAGTTGGAGGGGATCTTTCTTGTATAGAATAAAACAAAAACGCTAGACTCGGTCAGACCGTCAATTGCTAAGACCAAGAAACCCACAATTTGATTTTCTCATTTTCTTTTTTAAGAAGTGAAATCTTTCTGATTCAAATTTTGACACAGTCCTTCCTTCATAATTAGATAATTAGACCAAGAGCTGGTTGGTTCTTATTTTGATGTATTGATCACATCGGAGCATTAGGAAAGGAAAGAGGGAGAACGGGAGAGTCGAAAGAAGCTCGATAGTTCCAGAGAAGAGCATTCGCTAAATTAATCTTCTTTCGTCGTGGGATTTTGATTTCCGACCGACGTACGCAAGATCGTCGAATCAAGTACTTTCTAAACCTCCCCTTTGCTTGTTTGAATGTCTCTCTTTCTTTTGCGTGGCAAGCTGGTTTCTTTTAGTGGTCAACGGAAAGGATCAGAGGGAATTCTTTCCCTCGGGTTTTCGTTCGGATTCTCGCACAAGTGTTTTGTTTTCTGAAGGTCTGTCTGAAGGTTTGAATATAAGGTTTTAGCAAACATCAATATTGGTTTGTTCTGCCAAATTCTACTTGTTAATTTGAACTACTTTTCTCTTAGTTTTAGTTACAAACTTACAATATAGGTTTGTGTAGTTATTGCGTTGGTTACTCCCATCATTCAAATTCACCTATTCGTTATTTAGTAGTTGATGAACGAAACTGTTATCCAACTTGTTTGAATGCTATTTCTTTCTCAGAAGAGAACCGGCGATTTTCTGCAATTAATCACTAAACGCTTAGCTAATTTGAGATTGGTTATACTGCATGAGCACTTATTTTGAAAATTAGGGAGCCCATGATAATCATTTTTCCTTTTCTAAAATTAGCAGTCTTGTTTTAGATTAGTTAATGTTGCATCCTCGTGCATTGAACTGATTATGCCATTTTAGAATTTGCTGAAAACCCCCTTCCATTAGAGTCTTATATAAATGTCGTCATTGATTTTTTTCAGATTTGAGGCAACTTAATTCCAGCCTCCGTCAACTCGTACCCGAGCCAAGCTTGTGTATTTGCTGAACACTAATTGGTTAAATTAATCATTTTGTTGAGGAATTGGTTTGTGCAATTGGAGAAGGGCATCATCACAAATAAGTTATTACAAGTGCAGGATTGGTTTAACTGGAGATTGATTTGGGCCTAAGCTTGAAGTGATGGGGCTGGGTTCTTCATGCTTGCAAACAGATTGTTTGTATGGATACGTTCAATCGATCAATTCCATATATGGGCAATGTGTTTGTTTGAGATGCTTTACTCAACATTTGATTGAAGCGGTATATAATTTTTTTGTTATCAATTTTTGAAATTTGATCCTTTTTTACTTTCAGATGTTCATAACTATGATTGAGTTCCACACCAAAGATTTGATGCAAAAGAAAAGGCCAAAATTGGAAACATCATGGAAAGCTCGTGCATTGATCTAGGAATCTAGGATTAGTATATTCAATTTCTTATGCCTTGTTGTGAAAAAGAGGCACTAATAACTGCATCACTATTAGAAAACTCTCAAATAAACAGAATTTATACCAAAATATAATCAAACTTCACAGAAGTAATTGAATTTGCTCGTGTATGCAAATGCATCTAATAATTGAATTTGCTGGTACACCCAAAATTTACTGGTGCTAAGACGATACTGGTAAACTAGAATCATGCAAAGGGGTGGAAATATGGGGAAACTGGAGGCAGCCATGGTCCCGTCCATGATTTGAAGAATGGACAGCACCAAAAGCACAATTATAATTGGTTCTCTCAAATACACAAGCAAAATTATAGCTGGTATCCCCTATAATCCATATCTGACTCTGCCACTGATCATGCATGCTAAATTTCCTTATACTAATATATTTCTTTTTTCATTTTTTTTCAGTACACCTTGATGTTCCAAAGTGGGGGATTGCAAGCAATTCCACCGCAACCACTAGAAGAATCTGCTACTGCAATTTCTTTAGAAAGCCACACATGTGATACCTACCGGTCTCCCCCAAGACCATTGCCATACGACGATCCAAGATTCGCTGTCAGAATGAGGAGGGACAAATCATCTAGTCATCTCATTGAAGAGTCGGAGTTGCTCAGAGAGAATGTAGGAACAACTGAATCGCCAATATCGTCTGACAAGTGGGGGCAATCTGTCTGTGATGGGAAAAAGGGGTGTTTTACAGATTATGATTTGAAGGCCAAACCAAATGAGATTTCGAAGGGCTCGTACTACTTTGGCTCGTCTGAAGATGAGGAAGTGTGCCCCACTTGTCTTGATGGTTTGTTTGTCTCCATCTTCCCTCCCTCCCTTATTTGTTCATAACAGCATGAAGCATGAGACATATTATGCCAATTAACTTGTCGTGACAATGTTTTCTGTCTGTCACTTGTTAATTCTATATTGCATTACAAGGTTAGCCAGGAGCAATGCTCACTGCTGTTCAATTTAAAAATTATATTGAACTAAGCCAAAAAGATCAAGATAGAAATAAGTCTGACTCCAGCTGGACCAAGATCGTTCCAAATAAACTTGAGAATTGCTATGAGCTTTGCTAGACAATAGCTGGTAAATTAGAGCCTACTGACACTCAATAGCCAATATGCCTTATTTCCAACTTCTTGTACCAACTATTTGTCTATTTACAGCCCACCAGCTTAACTACATGAAAGATTTTCATTTATTTAGGTATCAGAGACCTGTCCATTTCCCGTTTCCATCCCTCAATTTGTTCTTTTCTTAGTTTGAGGATGTACCTCTCACAAACAAAAGCAAGTGATGCACCTTGAGCCTTTGTCAAAGGCCCTATCATCACTCATTTGGGGCCCCAATTAGTGCATATTATTATTTTTTATTTCTATATTCTCATGTCTATATATCCATTGAAGGCGAGTGTTATTATTTTGTGATGCAGAATACTCACCAGACAATCCAAAGATCATAATGCAATGCTCTCACGATTTTCATCTTGGATGTATATACGAGTGGATGGAAAGAAGTGAAGCCTGCCCTGTTTGTGGAAAGGTAGGCATGATGGCTAATATATTTTTCTTAATTTATATACCTAAACCTGCTCTATATATTCCTTATACACTACAGGTCTAGCCTTTATAGTTTTTTTTTTTGATTGAACCTTTATAGTTATAATTGTTAATAAAGTCTGATTTGGTTTATTCTTGAAGTTCTGCCATCCTAATATATTTATGATTTATATTTTTTTATTTTAACAGAAAATGGTATTTAATGAAACAACATGATGACTAACAAGCTTGATGGAGAAGTCCAGAAGGGTACACGGGTATTTTTTTTCAGAAACCTGTAAATAATTTGGTGGAGCACTGTAACTATTATGTGCCACATTCCCTTGTATGTATATATAAAGTAAAAAGAAATGAAATTCAACAATTGAAGGGCATTGTACAACCAGTTACTATTTCTTGCCCTGATTATAGCCCGGTTTATCATCAAGCCTGAGGCAGATTTGATTGGGATACATTTTTAGTTTGATTGGTCATTGTGGATTGTGCTCGCAAAAGGAAAATCATACAAATTTAAGAATACAATCAGCGTCGTCTGGTTCTCTTCATCTATTGGGATTCTCTACTGTTTTACCTATCTCTTCTGGTTGCATTTTTTCTGGTGAAGAAATTCACTTTCGGATTCTTTAATCGACAAGCTTAGTTAGAATGAAACTATATCAGAGCATCTTCATTTCATTTCATTTCTAAAGCTTTTGAAGTTTTTAATCAAACTATATCAGAGCATCTTCATTTCATTTCATTTCTAAAGCTTTTGAAGTTTTTAATCTTATATGACGGTTTCTAAATGAGTTTCAAAAATGTAGTTGAATTTGTTATTTAGCAAGTTTGCTATAGAGTTTTTTATTTATCAATTTTGTTCTAGAGTTTTTTAATCATTGGTTAAAATTGATCGATTTTTTACAACAATGATAGTATTTGTTGATGTTGCAATTAAGAAATTCTTATTTTTTAGTTTAAGAGATGAAAGATTTAAAAATTAAAAAAAGATTAAATTTATAAAATTAATGTGGTAATTACTTAGAAGCTTTAAGAGTGTGATGGATGAAGATGCTCTTAGAAAAAGAAAAGGAAACAGAAAAATAAAAGGTCGTTTTCCTTCTGTATCTGAAATTTTGGGATGTAACTTGGTGATCTTTTCATAATACAGAATGCTCGCATTACCATTCAGACAAATCTTCAGCCAACGATAGAAGATTAGAAGTTTTATATTATGATGCATAATTTGCAACTCAAACAGTGTCATATCGTCACAGAGGTACTTCATTCTTGCTAGTTTACAGACGATGCCTGTGTTTGAAGTGGTGATAGAGTAACACTTTCAAAAGGCATATTATTTTGGACACATACATAAGATCCTGTGCAAAGGCACACAATAACTAAAAACAAATATAAATGTGTTATGATGCGGTGCCTCTTGTGCTGGCCCTCCATTTTACCCACTATTTTTAACAGTGGGTCCCACAACAAGTCGGTAAACTCCACCAAATATAGGTGTAGGGGCATTTAGAGGGATAAAACAAGGGGTGCTGTATACTTTATATTTTTACTAAAATAGGCAATGGCATAGCTGATGCCGTAATTTTTCATTATAAACAAATAAAAATGTAAAAACACCACTAAAGAAAAATTCGATCAGAAATTATCAAAATAGACAGTCCGCTATCTCTGATAGCGGACCGTTCGTCCTCCAATAGAGATAGCGGACCAAAATGGGCCCCACTCATATTTGAACTAAAAATGGTCATGCTTGTATTCAATCAAATATGGATGGGGCCCATTTTGGTCTGCTATCTCTGTTGGAGGACGAACGGTCCGCTATCAGAGATAGCAGACTGTCTATTTTGGTGATTTCTGCTCGAATTTTTCTATAGTGATGATTTTACATTTTTATTTATTTATAATCTCAAATTTCGGTAGCTGATGTATCATTACATACTCTTTCATCAGTCTATTTGGACATCATTAATCAAACTTATTCTTCAAAATTATATCAATGTTTAACTAGCCGTTTGCTGTTGGCATCGATCATCCATGTAGGCAGACTAATGCTGTAAGTCTGCGTATGCAGCTCTTCAGCTTCTGGTTCTTCCAGCACATTTCTCAATTGATATGGCATGCTGTAAGAGGGACTATAACATTAGTTCGAGTTGAGAGGTGAAGATTCTCAACTTAGTCATGAAATCGGAGGGAGATGGTTTATTCCTTAAATATGAAGTATTATTTATACCAAACTATAAAATTAAGAGCAAAAATTTAGATTGTATCCTAAGACTGATCAACTTGTACCATGGCTTGAGTACTTGTTTGTTGTTGGCAGCCCCTCTATTGACTTTTCCAGGACAAAAGAGAAGGCATAAAATCTACTATAAGTAATGAAGAAAGAGTACCTGTTGTTTAAGTTAGGGAGAAAGAGATGAGCCGACGAGGAGTTGCTTAGAGATTGGCACGTAGCTTCGCCTTTTTTATTCTTTTCCTTCTCCATTTCGCGAAATTGCTACAAACAAAGACGAACAATTCAATTTCCCTACAAATAAACCTAATTATAGTCTCACTTGATACATGACAAAGGATTAAAGAAACTGAGTAAGAGATAAATGGAATACATTCCACTGGACTCTGATACATACTGCAATTATCCTAGGTATTGACATTCATTAATGTGGCTTTAGTGACATTGAGTTCACATAAACCAAAGTAACTGAAACTGAATTATGGAAGTGACGTTGGTCCTCATATTTCTAAAGTGCTTTATAGAAAACTGTTGACCAATAAATGAGGAGAGTTCAAATGCCTTCATTTTTATATGTTTTTAAAATCTATATCATTCATCATGCGTATTTTTTTATGCAACTAAATCTAACATTCATTATTTTTGATGAATGATATAGATTTAGAGGTACAATAAAGACACATAAAAATGAAGGCATTTGAAGTACTCTCATCCAAATAATATAATTCAAAGTCTCTTTTTTTTCAAATATAATGTTTATGACCCCAAATAAAAAATATCATTTCATTCATTGCCATAATAAGGGGTCTTTCCTGATATCTGATGTTTTTCATTTATGTTTACTTGGTCTTTCTGTTTTGTAAATAGAATCACCAAACAGCCTAGGGAAAGGTGTGTGGAAAAGATTAAGTTAATTGGTCATTAAACTGGCATATTCTGTGTACCAGAGACAACATTAACATTAATTTCTTGTCGCAGGCATCAGTAATGTACACAACATTGTAATCATCAAGGAAAATTAGAAAAATAAAGCAAAAACCTACCTTCTCCAGTGCACTGTTATGCTCCATTAATGACTTCTTCTGAAAATTAAGGAACGACAACAGAGAGGAGCTGATAAGTCTCTCCACAAATTTATCTTCACAGTATCTAGTTGACCCCACTTCAAAAATATCATACAAGTACAGATGCCTGACTTGTAAGGCAACTAATTTTGGTTGAGATAGATATCAGCAGTTTTTCCTTTTTCTTTTTGTACTGCATGGTATTATACGAATTTGACATTATGTTCCACTAGCATGACACCGAACTTGAAAACCAAAATGAACTGCTATGATATAAATTACTTGCCTTCTCTTGGAGCTCGGAAATTGTTTGGAGCATTACTTCAAACTAAAGGGAAAAAAATAAACATATATAGAAGAATTCAAATTAGAACAATAACATAAAAAAGAGAGAACATGTCATTACGAGATGATTGAAGTAATGATTTTTAATTACAAGGAATTGTCTATGCATTTTTTGGGAGCTACAAAGATCTGTCATTTTATTAGAAATAACAAATCATACAAGATTCCTGTATTCTAGCCATAATTTCTTTTTTATAGGAAAGAAACAAACTTTTCATCTGCTAAATTGGATTCATTTCTGGCGATATATTATTGGTGTTTATGATTTGTGATTAAAAAAATAGTCTTTGTTAATATTTGTGTTTATGGCTCTCTTTCTATGGTCAGGTTAGTGTGTGCTAGTAATTCCTATTGGTGGTGAACCGGTTTCAGTGCTGAATCCCATTTTTTGTTTTAGCTAATTTCAAATTTTCAAAGAAAAGAATGATCTTTCGATTTACATTGTTATCATGTCTACATATATGTAGGAAGTTTTAATTTTTTTTATTTAATTATTTTTTATCAGGAGAAATTAAATTCACAAAACTTCTATAGATTTTGACTTCTTATTGCTCCCAATTTCCAAATTAAGCAAGAAATTAATGGTGTATAAAGCATCTACATATGTCTACTTCAAAATTGTGAATTCACACTGATTTTTTCGTGAAAAAGTTTTTTTTCTTTTATTTTATCATATTGCTCATTTGATAGTGCACTTTTTCAGTGTTTATCCAGTACATATTATGTGATGCTAGTTAGTGTAGTATATCCATGTTGAATATCCTGATTAATTAAGAAATGATAGGTACTTCTTGAGGTCCTCCAAAAAAGTGCAAACTCTATAGTAAACAAAACTTTTATTCTTTTACAAATCTATACTATATTATAAAGCACGTAAGGAATTGAGCCCTCCATTTGTTTAGACTTTTTGAGTTTCCAAAAATACCCACTCATCTAACCCAATGATTTAAATCAAAGTCTATTGAGAAATAAGGAGCTGTGATTCATCGTTCTCCAATTTCTTTACTTCTCCAGTTCGGATCCGCTTCGCGTTCACTCCTCTCTATCGCTCATCTCTTCGTTCGCTTCTCCCTCCATCTCAAAACACAAACAACCATTGAGACACACGCCTCTTAGCATGCCTCGTCTCTCTCTCTACCCGTCGCCTCTTGGATCTCCTTTTGCACGGTTGCACAGACTCTTCAATTCCAACAAGCTTAAGCGCTCATCCCCGAATCCAATCCTCATGGCAACGAGTGTCATGGGAGGCGAGAAAATCAAACGAAATTTGGGGCCGAAACTTTGTGCCTGCTCGAGAATAATGGGCTTCGTCCCCACCTCCTCATCCCCGCTCGCTTTGCACTTCTCTCGAAGAGTTTGCTCGCCGTAATCCGCTGCAAGCCGCATGACGCCCCTTCGCCGCTACACGCTTCAAGCTCCAAGCTGCATGACGCTGCTCCGCCACGTCACCATCCGCTTTCGTGACGTCGCTCCGCCGCTGCAAGCAGCATGACATCGATCTGCCGCTACAGGCTGCATGATGTCGTTGCAGGCTGCATGACGCCGCTCCCAGTCGCATGATGCCGCTGCAATCCACATAACACCGCTTCGCCGTTGTACGTCGCTCCACTGCTTTACGCCTCACGTCGCTCCGTCGCTGCACGCCATTCCGTCGCTTCACGCTTCACGCTCCAAGCCACAAGACGCCACTGCAAGCCACATGACATTGTTCCGTCGCGTGATGCCGCATGATACTCGAAGCCGGATGACGCAACTGCAGGCAACATGAATCCGCTCTGCCACTCCTCCGCTTCATGCTTCATGCTCCAAGCCAAACGAAGTCGCTGCAAGGTGCATGACACTGCTCTGCGGCATGATGTCACAGGATGTAGCTGCAGGCCGCATGACTTCGCTTCGCCATTCTGTTGCTTAACGCTTCACGCTTCACGCTCCATGTCGCATGACGCTGCTGCAAGCCGCATGATACCACCCCGCTGCATGACGCCAGATGAAACAACTGCTGGCCGCATGACGTTGCTCCGCCAATCCTCCGCTTCATGCTTCACGCTCCATGTCGCACGACGCCGCTGCCAACCCCATGACATTGCTCCGCTGCATGATGCTGCATGATACCAAATAACGCCAAATGATGCAGCTGTAGGCTGCATGACGTTGCTCCGCCACTCCGTCGCTTCACGCTTCAAGCTTCATGCCGCATGGCGCCACTGCAAGCCGCATAACACTGCTTCGCCCCATGACGTCGCATGACACCGGATGACGCCGGATGACACAATTGCATGCCCATGACACCGCTCTGCCACTCTGTCGCTTCACGCTCTAAGCCGCATGACGCCGCTGCAGTCCACATGACGTCGCTCCGCCGCTACACGCTTCACGAAAGAAGTCGCATGACGCCGATGCAATCCGCATGACACCGCTCGGCCACATGACGCCGCTTGACACCACATGACACTGCATGACGCCGCTGCAGACCACATGACACCGCTGCACGCTGCACGACACCGCTCTGCCGCTTTATCAAAAAATACTTTACTAAATTTTCTTTTCTACTACATAATTTTCTTCCGTTGTTGTGCACGGACACCATTACTAGTATTTAATAAACTCTTTCAAGTTGGAATTAAGATAGTCACCTTTCGAGACCTAATACGCCGCAAGGAGTTGTCAAGTTGTTGTTCAAGCTGCTGAATCTCTTTAAGAGGAAGAGATTCCAATTGTTCCCCCATGAGATGGCTAACAAAAAGGAAAAAAAAAAGAAGAAAGAAAGAAATTAAATGTTAAATGCATGTAATTATCCTTGAAAAGTGAAAACTAAAACTAATGATAGGTTAATAAAAAAAATTGTAGGCAAAGCCTACTCTTCCAAAAAAAATTAATAATAGGTTACAAGTTTTCCCATATGTTATACGCACTGTTTGAGGTTGACTCCAAATTGGGCTGACAATTGTATTGTTATCCTAGGTTTCAGCTGAAATGAATCTAAAAGATGGTCCGATTCAGTGAACCAGCAAAGTCTGTGCAGGATGCATGGATCAAATCCATTATGCTAATTTTAATCTGCATAGTCTGATATAAACACTTTCTCACAGATACAGTGTGAAAATCTGATTGTCTAACTGTCTGGCTTGATTTAGTTAAACCTTGGTCTAATGATGAGCTACAATAAACTAAGAAAACAAAACAATAACCAGCTAATGACAAGATTGCCAATTCAACTGGAGCTCGGTGATGAAGTTTTTCGTGTGTGATCTCCGGCTTGAGCCTAGGCTCAATGAAGTCACTGTGTGGACTGTGGACCAAATGTTATAATTCAAGCACAGGCCATATACTGTCTTATACAAACCATTTTGTTGTAATGTTGTCATATCTGACTTGATACTTAACAATCCTAACATAGTAGTATTATTACAAATGTTACATTCTATTCAAAATATGTTGCCTCTTGGTATGGACAGATGTTATATATCTGACACAATTCAAAATATGATGATCAGACTTTATATCCCTATTACAATATAAAATTCATGTGCACATTAACACTTGGCAAACAACATGAGATCTAGAACTAGCTACATTGGTCAATATGAATGCATGTCAAAATTAAGAATTTATTCAGATCGTGATTTGTTACCTATTACTTCTATGAAGAGATTCAGCCTTGTTCTTCAGTTTGACATAGTCATGGCTCCAGTTTTCCTAATGAAAGGTTCAAGCATGTTTTACATATCCTTATTAAGATTTCGGAATATCAGTAAATTAAAGGGCAAAAACTAAGACATGTTCACACACAAAAAAAATCAACTTTAAAAAAAATAAAGATTCTACCTCTGTTGCAGGATGGCCCTCTAAAAGAGCTTTTTCTGCAATTGCGCAACATTCATAGCGGTCCAAAATATTCTCCATTCTGCGTAGAATTAAACATAAGATGTTCACATAATATGTTTCGTTGTTGTATGTAGTCAGTAGTCTACTAGTGCAATAAATCTACATCTGCCATTGCCCTTTATGATGGCATGATGATTCCATATGAATTCGGCACTGCCCGTATCATAATAAGCTTAGTGAATGTAATAACTAATAAGTTACCAGCATGCGGACAGTAATGCCAGTGAACGTACAGTTTTATATATCTACAGAAACATTGTATTCCTCTCAAAAGAACAAGTTGTTTCTAATCCAGCTCATAAAGCATTCTTGTATATGGCTATCATCGTCAAGGAGTAGAGTTCTGTTTTTTTTTATTGTGAAGCGTCAATGACATATAAAAAGAATTTAACCTGCACAGTTTAAGAAAGTTGGCAACAAAGATCCTCAATAACGTGGTTAAAACTGAAAGACAATAACACCAAATTCTTTCATGCAAAAGCAACGAACTACCTCTCGACCAATCACATCTCCACGGTAGAGGTTGACCAAATTCTGCATACTCAACCCGAGCACATTACCTTAGCCTTTACTAAATACTTCAAAGACATCTTGGGGGAAAAAATACGAACAAAGGAATTCCCGACATTCTTGTCAACCATGCCACACACCTAGGGCTGCTAATGGACGGGTTCCAGTCCATGTCCAACTCAGTCCGCTGATGAGGAGTTGAAGTTTATGATCAAATCAAGTTCATAATTATCTACTAATATTCAGTCCATGTCCAGTTCATCTTATAATCGAATAATTTTCATTATTTGCCCATCAGCTAATCATATGGACATGACTCTGGACACCATAGTGCACCATCTTTTTTAAACGAAAGCTCTTTCATCACTGTATTGAATAACTTATGTTTCTTTATACGAATAACTTAGTTCTCTCTTTGTGAAACAATGAGTTAGAACTTGGTTGATCTATTGGGATGTTTGAACATACTTTCTTTTAATCTCACACCGAGCTCGCAATTAGTCCACAATTTGTCTATAATTTGTTCATGATTGTCCACAATTAGTCAAGTTCAATTTTATCAATTGGACTTGGACTGAACTTCAACCAAGACCAATAAATAGTTCATTCCATAAATGTTCAATAGTGTCCAGCCTATTTTGTTCATGAACTGTCATGTTCATTAGCAGCCCAACACACACCCATAACTTACAACAGTTACAATCGAAATTCACTCAGGATGAAATAAAAAGAGGGATTTTTCACTTGCAAAGGAAAAAGCATATGGACCGGACGGTTTCCCGGCCGAATTCTTTCAGCATTACTGGGATATAGTAGGTCCCACCATTACACAAGTGGTGCACTCTTTCCCGTCAAACAAATTAGACCTATGGAGACCGAACGAGGCTTGCATCACGGCCATTCTGAAATCTAGTGATGTCTGCGCCATTGAAGATTTCCGTCCTATCAGCGTTCTCTCATCCATCCCAAAGCTACTCACCAAACTGCTCGTTGATAAACTGCTCAAATCAAACAGCATTCATCAAAGGCAGAAACCTCACAGATACTTTCCTAGCGGCTAGAGAATCAATAATCATTAGGAACAAGCTCCACATCATGGTTCTGAAACTCGAATTCGGAATCGGAATCGAATGTTTGACTGCTGACCCGGAGTCGGATGAATCGGTCGGAATTGGAAGAATCGGATCGTTAACTCGGATTTTTTTAACAAAAGCCTTGTTTCGTAGCAAAATTAGAAAAAAAATGATAAAATAATTTATAAAAAAACTATGTTAATTTAGACGATATTGTACTCACACCAGTTTTATCGTCATTACCTACATTCATTAGGTAAGGCTTAAACAGTGTCATTGAGAGATATTTTTGACTCTGTAATGAATTAATAATAATATATATTGCATTGGAAGCATAACAGCCACGTGATAGATATGCCTACATTACCTACATTGTTTGGCTCTAATAAACAAAAGAGATGAGAGATTTTTTACTGTACGTAATTAATGCTTCCAAATCCTATTGGCTCTGACAAACAAAAGAAAGAAAATTATGTTGCTCCCATTGGCTGTAATGAGAGATATTTTTGACCAATTTCTCTTTCCTATTGGCTCTCCTCTCACCTGTATCATTTCTTTCTTTCCTCTTTTTTTTTGAGAGCCCGTAGGCATTCTTTTCTCTTCGATCTCTCTCTTTGTTCTCTCTTTCAATTCTGACAAAAACCGACAGAAACAAACAAAAACAAAGAAAAACAAAGGAAAAAAAATGGAGGAAAACCCTTCTCGTGTCTCCCTCTCTTCTCAGTTGCCTCTTCTCTTCTTTGGACAAAACTCATCAGAAATCGGCCGATTTGGTACTATTCATCCGTTTTTTATCAAATACTCGCACATGCAAGGAAATCAGATGAAACTCGACTCGCATCAGGCCGATTTCGAGTTGACTCGGCCGACTCGGATCGGAATCGGTCGATTTTCAAAACCATGCTCCACATACCAACGATAGTACTCAAAATGGACTTTAGAAAAACCTTCGACACGATCTCATGGGAATTTTTGCTCCAACTTATGTATGCCAAGGGTTTCTCGAAAAAAATGGATATCATGGATTTAAAAACCACTCATATCATCATCATCACCGCTGCGAGTGAATGATATTACTGGCCCATCTTTCTTCCACCAAATAGTACTAAGGCAAGACGACCCTCTCTCGCCACTACTCTTCATCCTAGTGGCGGATACACTCCCATCAATGATAACAAACAACAACCATCTCTTCTCCCAAACGCCATCACTACACCTAACCACTTATCAGTTCGCAGACGACACACTCATCGTCTTTGATGCGCACCCAAACAACCCAAGGACATTAATAAAAATTCTCAAGGAATACGCACATATTACGGGCCTGGCCATCAAGCCTACAAAATCAGCCTTCGCCCACATTCATATACTGAGTGACGCGATCCCATCAATCAAACAGATCCTAGGTTGTGATCCACTTTGCTTCCCGATAAAATATTTGGGCCTACCACTGACCATCAAAAGACTGACTAAAGCTATGTTCCTTCCTTTAATCAACTCCATCCAACAGAGGCTCCAAACTTGGCAAGAAAAGCTATTCTCCAAAGGAGGACGATTAGTTCTAGTGAAATCAGTAATCACTGCTTTGCCAATACACTATATGCAAGCTTTTCTATTTCCAACTTGACTAGTAAAACACATAGAAAGAATACAAACGAGATTCTTCTGGAAGGAAGAAATCACCAATTCACCGGGAGGCTACCTAGTCAACTGGTCGACCGTTTGTCTACCAAAAGTCAACGGTGAGCTCGACTTGAAAACATTCAACAAAGCCCTTTTACTCAAATGGATATGGAGTCTCTATTCAAAGGACGATAAATCACTATTCAGCTTCCTAATCCGGTTACACTACAACTTAGTCTCCCTACAGGAAACAGACTCGGACATAAGCTTCCAACCATACCCCTCTTTCTTCCTCAGGAATATCACACAATAAATAAACTTTCTCCAGACTGCTACACAATCAAAGGATGATGGTTCCATCACATGGCGTTGGACTCCACAAGGCAAATACTCATCCCAATTAGCATATAAATGGCTCATACATCCAGGGGAGCGTTCCTCCGCTGCAAAATTGGTTTGGGAAGCCAAAACACCACTCAAAGTCAAGATCTTTGTATGGACTCTAATAAAGGATCGTCTACCCACAAAAGACAGACTGATCAGACGAGGCGTCTCCTTCGATGACCAATGCATACTTTGTCAGTGTTCCATACCAGAAACTTCCACCCACTTATTCTTAACATGTCCCTACGGCAAAAGTATTTGGGAATCTCTCCGGCCACGGATAAGGCTAAGCCCACAAGATGACTTAACAGCCCTATGGGAGATCAACACAACAGGGTCAACCAAAAGCGACATCACACGGTGGAACACCACAGTGCAAGCAGCTACATGGAACATCTGGAAGGAAAGAAATAAACGGATTTTTGAAGGTCTGACATATCATTTTTGTAGATCAACAGAGACATAACCCTATGGCTCAACACAGGGTAATACTCTAGAAGCGGCGCTCAGTATCTAAGCACGCCCAATTAACTCCTAATCCCTTAGATCCCTCTCTCTAGAGTCCCCTGTACTTTTTCTTTTTCTCTTCCTTTATTTCGCTTCTTTTTTTTCTCTCTTTTTTATTTCTCTTCTGACAACCATTGTACAAACAATAAGTCATTTAATTCAAGGTAGGCAAAGCCTACATTAAAAAAAGAAAGAAAGTCAGACCAGGCCCTAAATCTTTGTTGGTGATCGTAGTGTGTGTCTGTGTTTTCTCTTTTGCAAATTGATGTCTCATGTTGCAGCAGCAAGGCAGTTCAATGTTCTTGGAAACAAGTATTTTTATTATTTTCATTTGAACAAGGGTTCAGATTAAAGTTTTTTTTTTTTGACAATGGAAAGGGGAATGTATGAAAAATGAATTGATCAGGGAATGCCAAAAATATACTTCATCTTATGACCTTTAAAGCTTAGCATACAATATGAGATCACATAGATTGAGAGTGTCTTAGAATCTGTAGGAGAAAAAAGATACATCCTTTACAGAAAGTACAAACAAAAAAGTAACTTAGATTTTGTATATATACAAGGCATGAGAATTTAGAATATAAGAAAGAAATAGCTAGCCTTAACACGTAGAGGTTAATGGCTAACTAAACTGTTAGTAAAGACCAGAACTTTTGATTGGAAACAAAGTAACGATCAGCCGATCGATATTTCCGATAGCTACTGATCACCCATTGAAACACAAAGTAGAGTTGGGAGTAGTTCTCTAACCTATATTCTACTGCTATCCTTCATCTGTCCAAACATACTTATATATAGTTTGTTCAAAAAGTACAACTTTTAGCATATCCAAAATCTGAACTGAAGCAACTGAAGGCCCCAAGTTCAATTGTCAGATATTAGATCTAATAGAAGACACATGTGTGCTACCTATTTGATTTCTTTCTTCAATATTACGCAGATGTATGATCATTTGCATGAAGTACTGTTAATTTTTTTAATCACAAGTACGTACAAGTATCAAGTCAAGAGATCTACTAATTAGAGGTTAGTACATGCATGAAATACCAACAGCTGTAACGAGAAGAAAAGTCAAGGAATTAATATCTAATAATGATGCATTAATGTAGCAAGAGATATGAATGCACTGAATCAGAATCGAAAGAAATGAAACAATGAATGAAATGTGACCTTGAATCGGTGGAGTACTCGTAGAGTTTGCCTTTGGTGGAGAAGATGATGACCGCCACGTCGGCATCGCAAAGGACAGAGATTTCGTTGGCCTTCTTGAGGAGACCATTGCGGCGCTTGGAGAAGGTGACCTGACGGTTGATCTTGTTCTCTATCCTTCTGAGTTGCACCCTTCCTCTGCCCATGGGAATATGGGATTCTTGGTTGAGACTTGAGAGGTATAGGAGGAAGCACAGTGAAATATTTCTCCTATGGACTGAGGAGTATGGGAAGAATGTGGTTTGGAATTTGTAGCTGGATTTGGGATATTATTTATCATATTTGGTCTAGCATTTATTAGTTTGTGGATGCATGGACCGATGGACGGTTTACAGGACTACTTCTGAGTTTTGACTTCTGATCAAATAACGAACTAAAAGTCTAAAACACATAACACATTCATTCAGAGCGGTGTTAGCATTTAATTAACAAGAGAGTTGCATCCACATGCGCTCAACAAAGGCTACAAGGCTACATTTGAGAGAGCGGTTTTAGAATTTAGATCATGGCAAAAACCACTTATGACAAAAGTGGGCTGTTTCATGACGCTGCGTTGTCGAATTTTAGATGGGTGTGGGGAAGTATGTCAGTACGTGTCGCGCTCCCATTGGACCAAGGTGGGGGACAAGAGTTCTGGGCTTCTGGCCCACTTGCAAAGGGTGGTTTGCGGTGGTGGTAGAAAGACGCAACTGAACAAAGGAATCGTACGGTCCCAAAGAATCCGGGGTGAGAGCTCAGGCCTGATTGATTCCCATTTGTGAGGAGAATAATTATATTTTGTACAGCACACTTGTCTGTGACGAAATGGCCCGAGCATTCCTAATTTGAGCACTAACCTAGGTTTAGAGTTTTCAAAATCGGTATGTGTGTTTGAAAACGTGTCGTGTCTTAATCGTTTCGTTTCGATTTCTTCTAATTTTTGGCACGGTACGAAACGGCACGATAAAAATAATAAAATACTAATCGTTCCGTGTCGTGCCAAGTCGTGTTTGAAACGAAATGGCACCAATTTAGAACACTACCTATGTCGTTCGTTGTTGTAATATCCGTTCCGTTCTCATTTGCCAACGCTCCTTCCCTTTCCCTGCTATTATCCTTCGTCTTTTCTCCAACTCTTCTTCTCTTGCTCTAACTTTAGGTATTTTTTTAACGTTGGTGCTCCAAATTCTAAATCAGTGGAACGAATATCTCTTTCTTTAAAATTTACTGTTGCTACCACTAGAAAGAGTCCATTTTTTACTTTTATTTTATATTGTTCTAATTTTTGTTTTATTGTTTGTTAACTTTTGTATTTTTATATTGTTATAATAATACTTGTTCATAATACAATTTTGAAGTGAAGATATGATACTTAACAAAACACAATGACTTGGAATTTCGTCTTCGTATCTTCAATTTTAAAGTTCAAATGAACAATTCAACTCAATTTATTGACCATGTTCAATAATTTTGATCGGTCATTTGAAGTTTGAAATTGAAGATATGAAGACGAAATATCGTGTTAGCTGTAGAATACCATAGTCTCACTCTAAAATTTTGTTTATAAAATCTGGCTAGAGTTTTGCATATCAAATGAGGGAATTTTTCACATATATCCCTCAAAACTCCAAAATTATGTATTTCTTCCTCTTAATCTGAATTTTACGTATTTGTCCTTTGAAACTTCAAAAACTAGCTAATTTACCCATTTTATTGTAATTTATGTCAAATCATTTTAAGTGTGTGAAGTACCTATTTTACCCTTGACTAAAGCATTAAAAATGTAGCATGTTTAATGAATAATGACAATCTTATATTTGATCTTTTTAGGGCAAATTTTTCATTCTGTGCTGACATATATCCGAACATTTAGGTACAATTGTGTATGCATCAAAAGTAGAGAAATGAACAATTTGCTATCGAAAATCAATGAAATATTAGACTGATATTTGCATTAAACCAACAACAGTAGTCGGGTTGGGGTCGGGTCGGGTCGGATTAGTTTGACTGTCTACAATAGTCGGGTTGGGGTCGGATCAGATTTTGGGTCGTCATGTGTCGACAACTTTCGGGTCATGGGTCAGGTCGGGCGAGGTCAGGTTGGGTTTCGAGTCGGGTCGCGTCGGTCTTTTTCGGGTGACAGGTCGGATCGGGCGAGACCGGGTCGGATTTCAAATCGGGCAAATGGATGTCAAAACCGTCTTCTTAAATGAAAATTTAGAAGAGGATATGTACATGACAAAGCCTGAGGGTTTTGAGGATCTAAAGAATGCTGAGAAGGTATGCAACCTTCTTAAATCTATTTATGGATTCAAGCAAGTATCACAAAGTTGAAATCTTCGGTTTGACGAAGAAGTAAAAAAGTTTGACTTCGTCAGATGCGAAAAAAGAACCATGTGTATACAAGAAGACTAGTGGGAGTGTCATCGCCTTTCTAATCTTATATGTAGTTGACATACTTTTAATAGAAAATGATATTTCTATGTTGCAATAAGCTAAGTCTTCATTAAAGAAAGTTTTCTCGATGAAGGACTTGGGCGAGGCTGTCTATATTTTAGGCATAAAGATCTACCGTGATAGATCGAAAAAACTTATAGGATTAAGTCAAAGCACGTACATTGACAAAGTGCTAAATCGGTTTAGCATGCAGGATTTTAAGAAAGAATTTATGCCAATGAATCATGGTGCGCAGCTTAGCAAGACTCATTGTCCTTCGACAACTGATGAGCGAAGCATAATGAGTAGAGTGGCATACGCTTCGGCTATAGGTTATATCATGTACGCCATGTCGTGCACTCGCCCTGATGTCTCGTACGCTTTGAGTGTGACGAGTAGATATCAGGCTAATTCAGGCATAGAGCACTGGAATGCTGCAAAGAATATCCTTAAGTACTTAAGAAGAACTAAGAATATGTTTCTCATCTATGGTGGTGATTCTGAGCTCGTAATAAACGGTTACACTGATGCAAGTTTCCAAATTGATCGAGATGATTCGAGATCACAGTCCGGATACGTGTTTTGCGACGTTATCACCTGATACGAGAAATCGTAAATAGAGGTGATGTAATGATATGTAGAGTTGACATAGTCAGCAACACAGCTGATCCACTCACGAAACCTCTTTCTCAATCCAAGCACCAGTTGCACACGGCTTCTATGGGTCTGAGACACATAGGAGATTGGCTGTGAGGCTTTCTTTAGATCTACGAGATTCTTAGAAAATTAGAGATTCATGAAACTAGAGCCTACGATGATTGGCCCTAGCTTAAGTGAAAGATTGTTAGTTTGTAATTATCTAGAAGTCAATAATACGATAAATTATCATAAAGCTTTGTTAATGAATTGAGTGATTAATAAATTGTCTTTTTGTTGCCTTGAGTATTATTGAATTTATGGATCATTCCTTTATCTGACTAGAGTTAATAATTGGAATTGTGAAACTTCATAATATAGATGATATATACTTTTAAAAGTCTTTAACCAAGGTAATTAGCAGGAACACTAATTTACCATTACAACGTTAGAATGTGGATTAAAAAATCGTTAAGTTTTACAGACCATAGACATGAGATGTCATTTTAATCACATAAATACATGTTCCAGGAACATGGTATTTGATAGAACTCGAATTAAAACATTAAATGGAATTGTGTACGTGTCATTAATGTTTTAATTCAGTCTTAACTTCTAAAGTATGAGGTATTCATCTTTCCTACTAAGAGATGTGTATGTGTGATTGTTATCTAATATTATCGGTAAAACGCAGTCATAACGGTAGCTTTTCGGTATACATAGCTTAGCTGAGGTAGTGATGGTTTACCGAAAGTACTCTTGTCCCTCGTATCTCTATACGAGTTACATTATCACTAGGCCCCTTGATAGAGTGGAATTATCTGCATGCATTATAATTAGAAGAGTAATTATATTTGATAAATCTGCTCAAGATCGAAAAAAGATTGTTTGCAAGGATGACACACACCTACCTTGAAACTGATCTGATACTGCAAGACAAAAGAATTAACACGACTAAAATAGTTTACTGGATCGTGGTATTGTATAGTACAACATCATCTGTGTAATTGGATGGTCGTAGTGTAGATGTCAGATACCTCATATGATTATAGAAGTTAAAATTGTTTTAATTATATTACTAACATAACACAGATCCTATTGGGTCACACCATATAGGAGCTAATCAGAGAATCTTACTGATTAATTATAAATTGATTATAATTAATATTAAGATGATTATAATTAATTATACGTGATATAATTAAATTATAAATGCCATATAAGATGACAAGCAGAAACAACGGTTGATTTATAAGCATATTCGATACGTTGTATAAAATCGTATCGAAACCAAACCGATACCGAACCCTGAGAAATATAATTGTTTAGAACAATTATATATATATATATTTAATTTAGATTTTAAATATTAATTATGATTTTGAATTTGGGATGACAACCATTATCAAATTAAAACCTTAATTAAAAATAAAAATGATGCCAGCAAGGAAAAAATATCAAAGAATTTTGATATTTTTTCCAACCGACTTCATTAGTGACATTTTGGTAAATATG
The DNA here is from genome assembly GCA_964058865.1 of Eleocharis quinqueflora. NCBI lineage: Eukaryota > Viridiplantae > Streptophyta > Magnoliopsida > Poales > Cyperaceae > Eleocharis > Eleocharis quinqueflora. The sequence goes on from CAXKVX010002579.1 coordinate 26,981, forward strand.
CCAAAAATTAAGGGTATTTCGGTAATCGGCCAACCTACTTAATTTCCCTATAAATAGAGGGGTAGGGGTAAAGAGAAAAATACACAAAGACATAAAATGCATGAAAAATATTTCATATGAATCAGTAATAGATTGCATCATGTATGTTATGGCTTGTAGACTGGATGTCGGGTATGCTATAAGAATGACAAGTCGTCATTAGACTTCATCTAGTCCTAATTATTGGACTGCAGCCAAGAATATTCTTAGATACCTAAAAAGGACCAAGAATAAGTTTCTTGTCTATGGTGGTCAAAGAGAGCTCATTGTAGAAGACTACACTGATGCTAGTTTTATAACTAATCCGGATGATCAATCTGAATACGTCCTTCTTCTGATTGGTGGTGAAGTAAGTTAGCGTAGTTGGAAGTAATCAACTATGGCCAACTTAATCACCTCAGCGGAAGTCATGACGGCCGCAGAGGCAAGCAAAGGAGTATGGATAAAGAAGTATCCTAAGAAACTTAGTGTTGTCTTATCCTGTGAAGGATCCTTGGAGTTGTTTTGCTACAATAGTGCATCTATTTTGCAAATCAAGGAGCCAATATCACATCATAAGACGAAGTACATGATAGAGAGTACTTCGTGACTCGAGACTTTATAGACAAAGGCAAAATTATATTATTATGGGTAGACACAAACAGCAACACAACTGATTCTTTGAAAATGCTTTTATCATAAGCCAAGAACGAAATTCATTTCGAGTTCATGATTCTACAAGATCATGGAGAATGGCTTGAAAACTAAATTGAAAGGGTTCTCTCTTTTAGAGTTTATGCATATAAGAAACTTTAAAAACAAGTGGGAGACTGAAGGTTGTGTGTATTGAAAGTTATCGTTTTGATAACGAATTTATGAATTGTTTATGATTTTAAATGTTATTATACATTTATGTTCCTTGAGATTGATATGTTATATCTTTAGAAGCGTTCGAGAAGATGCTCATGGTCTTGAACCATAGAACTCTTTAGATGAAAACATATAATCCTAAATATGTTCACAATCGTGGTAATTAAAGGGAACATTATTTACCATGAAGATTGTCATGTGAATTGAAAGTACATTGTAGTTCTATAAATGTTGATAAGTGATTATCATTCAATGACATGAGTATATAAAATGGTAATTCTTTATATACTAAACATGACCTAACTAGATGGAGCATTATATGGATTGGTTTTGTGTCATTAATGTTTCTAATGTGTCTTTAAATCTTATATATGAGACATGTAAGTTTTTCACATGAGAAGTATATAATGTGATTACTATTAAAGTTCATTCAAATGATTGGAATGATATAGTAATTCGTTATGTACAACTTGTGCGGGAGAAATTTATATGTCAATATTATTATTGTCCCTCAATTATTTGAGTTATGATATTACTGGGCTCCTTGGTAAAGTGAAATTATATTGCATGCAATATAACTGATATAGTTATACTTATAATTCACTTGAGAGACCAAGAAAACAATATAATGCAAAAATGACACGATCCTATTTTGCATATTATTTAAAATATCATGAGACAAGGATAGACACGAATTAAGTGGATCAAGCACGTAACGACTATGTCGTTTGGGAGACTATAATGTAGTGATAGAACCTCTTATAGTCCATAATATAAAGTATTTTATATTATATCCCAAGATGACGTAGATCCTCTGTAAGGTCACACCAACTGAACAGAAACAACAAGTATTTTACATTTTGAATGATGTATTTAATCTCATGATGCATGAGTTAGAATGCATGTGATAAAATGTTAAAGTAATATGTCATGTAAAATGACATGCTTATATCATAAAATAAATTTATGAGAATATATGTGAATATTATTTTGTATAATGTTTAAGAGCATTATAAGAATAATAAATTAATTCATATTAGAATAATATAGTAATATTATTTACTCATAAATTAAATCCTTGCAAAATATGATTAGGGAATAACAAGAGAGTAATCATAGTCATTTGTGTAAATAATTAACACAAGTGTTGCCCTAGAGCTTGGCTATATAAATGGATATGTTTGAGATGAAAAATGACTTTTTCTCTCTCTTGCTACAGTAGGATGAATAGTAATTCGTGAATAGTAACCCACTTTTCCCCTCTCTTGTGTGTAGAAAGAAAAACTTCATTGTTCTTCTTTCCCTTCTCTTGCAAGGTTTAGCCACAAAATGAAATAGCTTGTTCATTGAAGATTGAAGATCTAGATGGTTGGATCTAAGCTCTAACCTCTACATCCATCTATCTAAGGATGCTTTAGGTTGTTGTTTAGGTTTAAGGTGAATCAAGAGACAAGGGTGCTTCCATGGCCGAAGAAGAAAGACGACGGTTTTCAAGAGACCTAGAAGAGGAATCGACTCCTCTCTACGAAGAGATTTGACAATCTCTTTAGGTATAATCTTTTATCCACTCTTGTGCAAGAAATAAATGTGCTATTGTCTATTTTGTTGATGCACAAGAGGTGTTCGATGAAATGTCATAGTATAATCTTGCTTGCAATTGTTATATAAATAAGATCATTTTTGTATTGAGTTAAATAGAGGCAAAAAATTTAATTTTCGTCATCTTGAACTTACACATGAAATCTCAATATTTTTCTCTCTATCTTGGTTACAGTTGTTTACGAGATTCGGAAAATATATATTTGCGAAAGTTGCGATATTTCTATTTGAATAACTGTGAGTCGTAAATATATTTATTTTGTCATTTTCTCGGTGAATAGTATTTTTGCAGAATTCTGCGGTTTACGATATTTCTGACAAAAGAAATAAATCTCTTTCTGATTAGTCCTGGTGGATAACCAATAGAAGTATCAGACGTCTGATACTCCGAAGCGAGACGTTTCTCAGATTCAGTCTTCTCGGTTTGCTGCAATCCAATTGGAATTTGGATCAAGGTATAAATATGTTATATTGATCTATTTAATTTATAAGTAGATTAAAATTTTAGAAATCAATTATGGAGTAGATTTGTAAAAGAATTAAATCGAGTTTTGATGCCAAAGATAAACTGGAGGTGGACATATTCGGTTGTTTATCTAACATAACTCGTTTAATTTTAACTTAAGTTAGAAGTAAATGTTTTTTTACGATATTTCTGTAACTTAAGCTAATTAACGGAATTGAACCGTGATGACCCAACAACATCAAATCTACACCTAGAGTCTCTGACTCCACAGGACTCATGATTCCAGAACAAAGTAAACGGCACCAGTACTGTATATCTCCAGCATTGGTGTCTCAACCCTATCTAATTACAACGGTCTCTTTCTTCAGACCCTGCTTATTACTCCAGAATAACTGAAAATCTATAAACCTATCTATGCCATAATCAAATGAAACTTGCTCCAATGACATGAAACAAGAAGTTTTTCATTCGACTGAGTAGTTAAACTTGGTTTTCAAATGTGATAGGGATTTATGTAATAGAAATCTGTCTTTTCTTGTGATTACCATACAACCTTTTACCTTTGTCAATAAATATGGACAAAAAAGATGTAATTGTCTGGTACAATCGCCTTATTTCTTTGATTCTGTACCAAAATGAAAGTAGCTTTATCCGGTTACAATTTGTTTACTTGTTGACTTCTTGTATGCTCCTTGGTATTATGGTATAAGTGACAAGAGATCGCTATGAATTTTGACTATTCAACCAATTGCCAAAGAAAGATGACCCGTGCTAAAACTGACCCTCAAATAGATACAGTTCGCATTGGGTTGTCAATATATATGATATTTTCAATTTTGAAATAATAGAGGCATGCAGGGACTGATTTAGAAAAAATTTCAAGGTGATTCAACATTTCGATTTTTTTTCAGAGTAGTTTAAAATCATGAATATTTTAAAAAAGATTCAAACTATAAGTTTATTTTGCAAATTTTTTTTCTAATTACGTGATCAATTTTGAATTTTTTTTCAGAATGGGTGAGCTTAGTGGCTCCGCCCCTGGGGGCATGTATGACATTTTATTATCTGCAAATAATTATGTATACCGGATAACTCCGCCAGTGTTGTTTTCAACATAGGCGGTCACAAGTTCGGAAAAAAAGAAGGATTGTGATAAGCTTGACAAGCCAACGTGAAATTCTAGTTATTTTCGTGGAGATGAAACCCTAGACGAATGAGTTTCATTTCTAGCCTATCCCAACTTATTTGGAACTAGGTTTTGTTGTTATTGTTGAATTATGTATACCGGATCAGAATGGTCAACTGTAATAAATTCTCTCTATACAGCAGTTTCAAAATTTTCAAACTGCAATTCAAAGTCACTATACACTTCTGGTAAAATTAAATTCAAAATTTGAAATGGATAGTTTGCCTTCGTATTAGACACATGGTCCAGTAAGATACGACTTGAAAACCTGGCTGATTCGCGCAGTTTACATACTTCCATTGTCATACACTGAGATGCAGACATGCAGTGATTGTGCCAGAAGATTTCAAAATACCCAGCTGCCTGAATATTAGTCTGCACCTATTTGCAATGTCAACGAACTTTAATTTTTAGCCGATACTGGTACTGATATATAACAACCTTACAGTGTATTGAAGTTCTTATTTGTTTGAGGATTACAATTATTGTTGCTGTTTCTTTGTGATTTTGTCAGTTATTTCTTGCTGGTTTCTGTGTTATCATCCACAATGTAAAAATTCTCCTCTTTTAATTCTTTTTTGTTTACACTGGCTGGTATGGTGTATTTTGCTGCTCAGACTTGTATTATGCATTGAATGCAAACTGGAAAGAATTGTGAATCTTAACATAATCGGACCTGAATTTACGTAAATAGACCCATTACGGATCTTAACATAAATTTGATAGTTTCTTTGATCCTAATGTGCATCTTACAATATGGCCGACCATACTTGTTGATCCAATCCAGCATCTGAATTCTGAAATCAGGTAAGTGTTAAAAGTTAGACCTGAGTGATGTTATTCCAATACAGTAACTCCAGATTATTTGAAATCTACAAATCAAACTACAAGTAATCATATAGATACAAGATCATTTATTCACTCATGAATCACATCCAAAATCCAAACGATATATAATATGAATTCACATACAAATCCTCATATCTTATCAAACATGAAATCTATATGCAAATTCCATAAAATCTTAATAAATTCACATCTGGATCATAAAATAATCCATTTAAAACCAGATGTCATTTGCAGCCTGGCTGACAAATACCATGTTAAACAGCTTGTGTTTACCTCATGCCCCTTTTGATATGCTATTGCTTGTACAGAGAATAACCTACTGATACATTGTACTGATAAAATCTTATTTTGCTCACAGTTCAATATTCAAATCTTTCATCATTATCAACGTTACATATCCAAACTTTTTTTTACCCCAGGAAGTACACACCACAAGCCGACAAAAATTAGAAACATGCACTCAGACGAGAAGAACTCACTCAAAACTCAATTTTTGTATGCATTACTATATTACAACTGTTAGAAATCATTAACATTTCAACCTGAATCAGCACAAACAACTGAAGAGCAAGAAATGAAGAACTACACACACAGCAGGTTGCACTCCAGAATAAAAAAAATGACACTGAAAAAGATGAGAAAGGATGTCATCTTAAGTCTCACTAACAGTTTGGTTAAACAAAGCACACACAAGCACACAACCTTGAGACAATGGTATCTGTATGCCACATCAATAAGTACAAATTTAATCAGGTAACTTGTATCGGATAAATGACAACCAATCTTTCTAATGGATCAGGCAAATTAAGGTTTTGATTTGCTCTCAGTCCCACTGCCACCCAAAAGGTAACCAAGGGAAGAATCGCCTCCCGGAGCAGCATGCACCTTAGTTGACGGACGATCCTGTTATAATTTAAAATATAATAATAAATAAATATAAACAAATTTATTGTAATAATAAATAGTTCCAAAAAACAAGAAATGAAAGCGCACAGGCCAGGTACAATATCCGAAGTACAATATAACATGGTACAAACAAAACAGGTCTACTGTTGCTTCTTATTATATTTGTTTTCCCCGTACTTGATTTTTATCCATTTATCATTTAAGATTTTACTTTCTTTTTCTGGACAGAAGTTGTTCAGACCAGGTTGAACCCCAGTTGACATCAAAAATGCCAATTAAACGCCGAAAATAGCAACATAGAGCAATAACATAGCGAATAATAAACATACAGTAAGGAAATTTCCACAATTCTGGCCTTCAGATCGGAAGTAGTTGTTGGTCTGGCAGCAGCCACCGCCTCGGATGCCAGCCGCGGCATTATTTTCCTTGTCAACAGGTGACTGTGGTGTGTTCTCTACTGACTCAGGCTTCTCTGGCGCAGGCTTCGGTGCCTCATCACCACCACCAAAGAGATAGCCCAGCGAACTCTGCCCCCCTCCAAAGTTCGAGCCACGTGCACGACCCATCCTCCCTCTCTTTTTATATACTGCTTCAGCAGCAAAATGGAACATCAGTATATGTTATGTACTAAATTAAAGGGGGTGCTTGATAGATGTCATGTGGCCTTTTCATTTCCAAATCAAAGATCCCACCACAACTAATAGCTAAGATGCTTAAGCAAACAAAGAAAATTGAAGGACAAGATGGTAAAATAAATAGATCTTAAGCTCATCGTGTGAAACTACCCCTACCCTCTCCATCTCAGAATAAAAATAATGCACAAAGAACACCTAAATTATGCTTAGGGGCGTTGTCACTGGTTGATAATACTAAGCCTACAGGACTGAATGGTAATTATTTTTCAGACAAGATCTTCACAAACCATAATCAGCTAAGGAATCCAGTTATTACATTTGTGGTGTCAATATACAGTGCTGGAAAAGGCTAAACAAAACGAAATCTGTAATGTTGCTAAAATTAAGTATATTCTCATAAAGGAAGCAATTAATTTGAAGAATCCATCAGAGATCTATCAGTACAATGTCAGACGTGGTAACCAAATTTAAAGAAAAGCTTGTTATTGATCGGATGAAAAGGGAAATCATACAAGCACTGTCAAATTAACCTAACTAACATTAAAAATATCAGATAAAGAATTGGAATAAGTACGATGACAAATGCTTTTCAATTAGCAGGTAATACAAAAATTTGAGGAAAAAACACACTTTTGCTCAAGAAATAAAAAAATTTGAGAAACGTCGCAGCGGATCTAGGTTTAAAAATTGTTACCTCGGGATTGGATCGAAGAGGGGAAGAGATCAGAAGTGGAAGAGGCTCCTTTGTTGGGAAACAAGAAACCGAGATGAACACTCGAACGCTGTTCTATATTTGGAACAACGAGGGGAATAATAAAGAAAAAGGGACTTTTACGGAAAGGACCATAATTTTATCCATATTTTATATATGTACTATTCTCAAACTTTATGTAATTGTGTCAGTTTGTCTGCTCCACTCTCATAACATCATACATGCTTCCAATATGAATTAATGTAACATTCAACCATGTAACAAATTCATGAGTATAGGAGAATGTAGGGTTTTCTAGAAAAAGAAAAGGTTTATTTGATTTTCATTTTGGGTCTTCAACAAATGAACTTTTCATGCTTCTCAAGTTTTTATTAAGTTTTTTTTAAAAATATTTTTAAGAGTCTTGACAACCATCATCTATGAAAATAATTACCATATTCTCTAGCTAATAAGATGAAGGCACAAAGTTTTTTTTTTTATGGGAGAAGTTTGGAGTTCAAACTCCGACGAAGGTAGTTTTAGGAGAGTTTTTTCAAAATTGTTTTCTGGTTTGTTTGTAACTCTGAATGGACTGATTATTAGTAATTAACAACATATTTTAATTACAACAATAAAAATCATAAATTTTCTTCATTATTTTTTTAGGATTCGAGGTGCTTGAATAAATAATTGACATGGACAAACAGTGGATAGTAAAATTTACCTTTTCGATTTTAAATAATTGTTTTTTTCACAATTTTTTGAATCTATTCTGTCTTATTCTGTCAAAAAAAATCCTTTCATGTATAAGTAGAAGAAATTGGTGTGGTGTATCAAATAGAATAAAAAAGAATGAAAACAAGAAATCATGAATTTTCACATTGTTCTTATTTAAGTAAATAAAGGGAATTGTATGGAAAATAATTGATTTTTTTTTCAAATAATTGTATGGATATCGTGAACTGTAAACTTCACCTTTTTAAAATCAAACAGATCATGAGATCAATGCAAAAAAATATGCATTTATAGGACGAGAAATACAACTAAATTACAATTTCCACATTAATTAAGAATAAGTTGTTATTTTCACTCGTTTATCTGGATGAATTATCGACCACAAATTTTAGCAGTAAATGCTACAGAATTGATGGTCGCATCAGATCCTCATAAATTATTAGTTCCATGGTTAGTGTTCTAAATTCGTGATGTTTCTTGTCGTTTCGTTTCAAACACAGCTTGGCACGGCACGAATAGTAATTTATTATATTTATCGTGTTGTTCCGTGCCGTGCCTAAACATGTTGTATCTTAACCGTGCCGTACCTAATCGTGACGTGTTTGTTCGTGTTGTGTTGCTTCGGCACGGCGTGCCTTATTCGAGTTAATTGTGTCGAAAATAATAAAAAAAACTAAAAAATAGAAAAAAATTACAAAAACATAAAAATCTGAAAGTTCATCACGTTTTTTGATGTTATTGTTGTTCTTGCCAGTTGACACTTGGCACTACGTTAGAGGTTGAACGAATTTGGTACTTTCGCTGAAATTTTTTTTAAAAAAAGTTAAACTTTCGTGCCTATCCTACTTGTGTGGTGGTATCGTGCCTAAATGTGTCATGTCTAGACGTGTTCTTGTGTCGGGACGTGTCGTGTCGTGCCTCTCCTCGTAAACGTTCATGTCGTGTCGTGTCCTACAGTAGAAAACCTAAGCACGACACGCTTAAGACACGACACGTGAACACTACTGTGTTGTGTCTTAACTGTGTCGTGTCCTTATCGTGTTGTGTCATCGTAAAGATTCTTTTGGTATGGATGGAGATCTCGCAACCATACCAAAAGGGGCCAAGCTCTCTCTAATGTTATGCAAAATCCATGTAAAAGAAAAACTACAGGAAAATTTATGTGTTCTATAGAGAGTGTCCACCACTTTATTTGTATAACAAAAACGAAGTATATATTCAACATTGAACCATCACATAACATCGACTAACACACACTAATAATCTACACCCCTAAACTAATCTAATTCATTTGATTAAATCTAAACACAAAAGCAAAATTAAACTAATCCTCATGGTTCCATAGAATTAACTTTTAACACTTCCCAAGCCTATCTAAATAAATGACATCAAAGTATCGACATATTTCGCTTTTGCCAACAAGACATATTGTACCTCTACCAACTGCCGTCAACGCTTCTTAGCCAGTTGTCGCACTCGAACTAAAGCAGAATCAGTCCCAAGATCGCTCGGTTATATCTCTGTCTCACAATCCTCGGATCACATTTCATTAGAGCTCGATCGTGCTTCGCACACGTCCACGAGCAAATTACCAGACACACTCATTCATGCCGACAAATTCGATCAATCTCGAACACCACTGTCACCTCTTTCACATATCATTATCAATCCCTCTACCAGAGCATCATCAACCTCCTTTGTGAACCCCTAGTATCGATACTCTGTGAACTATCGAGTATTAGCAACCCCTACCAGAACCAACATCTGAGAACTCAAAAGAACATATTGATCCCAACATAATCATCTCAAATCCCAGTACCAAGAGAGATTACCAAACTCGATCAATCCCACAATATATTATCCCATTAGAATCATAACCTGGTGTCAAGTGAATCGCTTGACCTCATCTTAGATGTCTTAGTCCCGCTCATCTCAGCATTGCCTCAGATCTATTCTGACTAGAATCGCCTCAGATTTCTCAGTCCCGATCTGGTTGAGTTTCTAGAATAAACACTACACTATCATCTCAGATATCTCAGTCGTCTCTGGTCTCCAAAAACTCTGCACATCTCAACACTCTCTGATCTCAGTGTCGCCTCAGGTATCTCAGTCACAAACTACTGAGTTTTGTGATCAACCCATGCCTGATCCTCTCATCCTCGCCTTTGGTCATCATAGAGATCTCAGTATCGAGACATGAGTATCAATCATAATGTTAGCGAGACTCACCTTCGTCTCAATCTGTGGCCTAATCTCACCCCTTATTTCTCCTTGTATACTTCACCCCATCACTCTTAATTCATCAGCTTAGCTCTTCATCAGCACATAACAAGCCTGATCACCGCAACAAATCTTATCGACTGATCTCAGCGTCTTAGTATCGAAAATGGTGATCTTGTCTCAGCCTCACAATCGAGTTTGGTGAGTTGCATGTTTATACGGGTACATATTGATGTTTCCAAGAATTCATTACGAATGTACAAGTCAAGACGATCACATAGACATCAAGAGCAAGCACAAAGGACACATACGGAGTCTTGCGTTACCATAATGCAAGGGAACCCATCACAACGAGTTCCCAACCGTCATAACGAGTTACCAACCTATCACAATAGGTCACCAATCCATCACAACGGGTTGAAGAGGAGAAGAGCCAGAAGACAAGTCAGAAGGGGACTTTGGAAGAGCCTTGCGTTACTATAACGCATGCCCAACCCATCACAACGGGTTGCCAACCCATCACAACGGGTTGCCAACCCGTCATAACAGGTTCTTCACCCGTCACAATGAGTTCCTATCTAGGAGGGCTCAGAAGTCAGCCAAAGATGTTATGGAGGGCAAAAAGGGAAATATGCCAACCTGTTACAACGGGTTGAGGTTTTCTATAACGCAAGCCTCCTAGTTCAAGATTTCAAGACTCTAAGATGTGTCTAGCCTATATATACTTGAGGGATACAAACTAGAAGAATTAAGAAAGCCATTCCGAAGTTTACAAGCACTCAAATTGAGCACAAGAAAGAATACAAGAGCCTTCTCCTTCAGCATTCACATCTTGAGAGTGTTTATGATATCTAATTCTCTAATTGTCAATCTGAGAGGACACTTTGTTGATTGTTTTAGTTTGGTGAATCATGTTGTGTTGTCAAGTAGTTCATTATTGTCTTTGATTGTGTTCTCAATCAGACAATTAGACCTTTGTAGAGCGGCATAGCCCCTTGCAAATGATTTTGAACCTAAGATAGGTTACGCAATTGTAAAAATACTTGTGATCTAGTCAAATTGGTCCCGAAAGGTATATTGGATCTGGAGATCCCGTGGATTAGGCCTAACCACGTTACATAGTGTGTCTCCTTACTTTCTTGCTCTTTACTATCTCTTTTGTTATCTTTGCGCATTATTGCTTGAATTGCTCTATTGTTTTTAGTACTTAATTGCTTGATTAAGATTTTAGGAAGGTAATTAAGGTCGAAAAGTTTGATTTGAAATTGATTAAATGCTTCTGCAATAGTGTTTGACCTTAGAATTACAAAATAACAATTGGTATCAGAGCACAAAAATTCATATCTAGCTAAGTAGATCAATTTTTATGGTTCTTGATCTTGTCTTGTAAAAAATGGCACAATTGAAGTTTGTGAAAGAAAAACCAATCTTTGAGTAGGATGTAAGAATTTCTCCTTTTGGAAGATATGTATGATTAACTATCTTAGTCTACTTGAGATTTGAAATGTTGTTGATGATGATTGGACACCTAAGTATGAAACCGATGGTATTACCTTGACCAAATAGTCGAAAGACCTCAAATACTCAAATGACAATGCCATGAACACTATACTTAGCTCAATTAATAAAACTATTGCTTTGTCTCTTACTCATTCCACAAATGCTAAATAAAATTGGAATGTCGTGGTACTTAGATATGAGGGTAATGAATACATGAAAAAGACTCGTAAAGTTGGTCTAGCTACAAAGTTAGAAAACATGAAGTTTGAGGTAAATGAGTCTTTTGAGAATATTCACTTTAGACTTGTCTCTTTAAGAAATAAATTTGTTGAAGTAGGTTCTAACATTAGTGATGAAGATTTTGTTGATAAGATCTTATGAATGGTCTCTAGGAAGCCGAGATGAGATGGCATTGTGAGTTCAATTGAGACTCTACAAACAAAAGGCTTTATGTACCAACTCGAAGAGGTGTATGCTCAACTATGCTCACATGAGAAGAATCACAAAGAAGTAAAATGCTCAACCTCTAGAAGACCTTGGTCTTACCCGCACAATCTTCATACAACACCACCTACAAATTTGATTCAAGTGAAGATATTTACCAAAACCTCTATCAAGTGCTCTCTAAGAATAATGATCTTCTCACCAAGCTTATCAAATAAGCTATAAGCCTTAAGAGAAAAGTAAATGAGGAGAGGTTAGCACAAGGCAAGAAGGTAGTGTGCTTAACTTGTAACAAAGAAGGTCATAGTATTCAAAATTACTATGTCATTTATCCTCCAAAGAAAAAATCACAAGAAGGACATTTCAAGAGAAGTAATAAGAAAGAAATGCAATCTACTTAGTTAAGTGAATCGAAGAGAGCGAAGATGAAGAAGAAATTAACCTCGAGGGAGGTGACGTAGAGAGTAAACTAACCCTTGTTGCAAAGAAACAAAGGACTTGTATGGAGATTTCTCTTGAAGTCATTAAGGAGCAATGCATGACAGATTCGGAGAAAATCCGCATCATAAAGAGATTGACTCAAGCTAAAGACGATGCATATGCCAAAGAGAAAGAAGAAGCCTCAAGAAGACTTGAGATGCCATCATGCATCCCAAGATTAGACACATCAAAGATGATCGAGAAGCTCTTGAGTCCTTCAAAGGTTGATGCTTCGAAAATGATAGAGAAGTCTTTGACTCTTCCAAAGATGGATATTCCAGAAAGAATTGAGAAGCCCTTGACACTTTCAAAGATGGATATTCCAAAAAAAATGAGAAGTCTTTGAGTCTTACAAAAGAATATGCATGTGCAAAAGAGAAGAAAGCTCAAGCAAAGGCAAAGTCTACAAGTGCTCAAGTTATGGAGGCCCCTAGCTGAGCTAAAACGGTAGAATTTGATCTCTCTAAATTTCATTATGATTCTTGTGATGAGTCTTGTGATTTGAATAGAGATCAAGAGTCTTTTAATGTGACTAAGCTTAAGGAGTTGTTTGATGGGTCCAAAAAGTCTATGAATGTTAAAGATGCTATGATTAATGATCTTAAGTCAAATATTGAATTGCTAAAAACTATGGTTAAAGATATTGAGATCAAAGTCAATTTAGATAAAGAAAAGAAATTAAAAGAAGTACATTTTTGAGCTTCAAACTTTGTTAAGTTTGTTGAGGCATCAAACCATGACACTAAAATTAACCATAACAAGATGTATATTGGTCAAGATCCACATGACAAAATAAGACTTGGATTTGTAAAAGAATAACCTTCTACAATAGAAAATCAACCTAAGCCAAATGACAAACCTATTCAAGCTAAAAATCATGCATATATGTATAACAAGAGATACACTAAGAAAAAACAAATTTACTAAACCTAATTCTAGAAATATGGTAAACAAACCTAGAGTTAGAAATGATTATAGGATCACCAACTATCATAAAGTTCAACTATCAAAGCTTTATGTTTGAGATAGATATGATAGATTCCATGTGCTACAAGATAACAAAAAACTTGGTAATAATTTTTAATGAAAAATGTATAATGATGATTTTCAACCAAAATATAATCATAAGAATGTATAAAATGATTACTAGAAATTTAATAGAAATTATCAAAGAAACAGATACAATGATGTTTACCAATCAAATCATCATCCTACAAATGAAGTAAATAATTATAATGATAAATTTAGATCAAGAGTAAGTTATTGGAGACCTAAAAATAAAATTAGATATGATCATAGCAACATTAACTCCAAGACTATATTTTCTTCATCTTGTTTGAAATTTGAACATCAAGAGCATTTTTTGTCTTAGGAATGGAAAGAATATAGTTTCATTTGATTTGCCTAGCATAAGTGGAACTAAACCTATTGTATAGAGAGACACAAGACTCTTTCAATTTGATTTTCTTTTGAGTATTATATTGAGGGGGAGTCATGTAGCAATAATATCCTTTGATTGAATCATATATTTTGTGAAACTTCTTTGATCTTTTTATCCAAATTACAACTCAGTCTGAGCATTTGCATGATTACAAAATACATCTTGATAGTTGAATTGAGCCCTAATAATATCAAAGAACAAATTAGAAGCATGGCAGCAAATTAATTCACTAATTAAACTTGAAAACATTGCTTGCGTTATGGGAAACCGTTACAACAGGTATGAAATTCATTATAACGACTTAGAACTTGTTATAACGGGTCTGTATTTTGAAAAACTAGTCGTTGGAGGTTTAAAATGTGCTTGTGTTACAAAGGTTAGAGAGAGATGTTACAACAACTGAGAACCCATTGTAATAGATGAGAACCCGCAATAACGGGTCTGTGTAACAAAGGGTTCTCAGAGGCTATTTAAGACCCTTCATCTTCTCCAAGTGATTATATTCTTACACAAACCAAAATTTATATCTTTGGAGTTCTCTTTGATCGAACCCTAGCCTCCAATTTCCTCAAAATCCTCCTAATTCTCAAAAGCTCAAGCAATTTTCAGAAGTTCAATCTACTCTCGATCAAGAATTTCTCAAGATCAAGAAGATGTTTCTAGTAAGTTTTCTCCTTGTACTTACTTCTATCATGGCACCACCAAAACTATATTTTATGAGTAGTAAAAAGAGAAAGAAGATTGAAAAACAAATGAAGAGAGAAAGAAATGAGAGGGCTATGTCTCAAAGGGATAACATACCCTCTCTCATATACCAATCCAGTACCGATACTAGTTTCAGCCCGAATACAAACCCTACACTTCCACAATCAAACCCCAAACAAAACCCATCTTCTTCCCAACCGGTTCAAAACACCTAAGAAATAATCGTTAATCCTTGGGTCAATTCCTTCCAAAATCGAATTTTGTACCGATCGGTCTTAGAATTTTCTACATTTCATTGTACCTTCAAGACTAGACATGTTTCAGATACCTTCATATTTGTGATCAACGGGGGTAATCAAATGAGTGAATGTGAGTATAACCAATTAGTTCAAGCAATTGACCTTTGGGCTTGAAGACCTCTAATTGAACTAAACCAAAGGTTTTCCCTAAGTCTGGTACGAGTATTATATATGCCAATATGAAGCCAACCAAACAACCATTCGAGGTTACCACCTATTTCAATGGCAAACAAATTCCAATCATTGCTCAAACCCTAGCTGAGGTATTTGGCATTGTTAAACAAGGTGAACAGGTATATGTATATCATAAGTGACCACAACATGAGGAGTTCTTTATTGAATATAAAAGGTGGTTAGGAGCACATGACCCGCAAAAAAACTATTTCAATTCCAAATTACTCGCATTCCATAGGTTGTTGTTTCTTCTTATAAACAACATCTTAATTCTTAGAAATGATCTTAAAACTAATATTGAGCATACAAATGGGTTTCTTTTGAGGCATCTCATTTCTAAGGACAAGGTTGTAAACATATCCTTCATAATCCTCAACTACATGAGAGCCGTCCTAACTAATAAACAAATGAGATTGTCATACACTTATCTCTTGATTCGAATCTTTATGCGCAAAAACATTGTCATACCAAATAATCTAAGGGAACCTAATCCAATCATCTACCTACCGGCAAACCTCATTACATTTATTGGCAAGAAGGGATTGGTGAAGAAGAACTTGACTTGGGAACCGAAACCTAAGCCAATGAATGAATGAATTAGAAGAGAAGGAGCCATACCTAACCAATATATCGATTGAGATGCTCCATAAGTCATGGAAGAGGAACCCAATCCAAGCATGCCATTTGCCAATGCCTCTTCATATATGCCTCCTCCAATGCAAATACTTAAGGATTCTAACATCCTTATGGGTATTCACACTATGTCTCTTCGACGTCTGATCCCATGCTTCCTTATTCCTTGCTAAATTTGAGGAGGACATGCAATACGTCTCTCTACAAGTATATCACTTGTTCATGTATGAGAAGCACAACACAACAAGGGTACATGAGAGACTTGATGTGCAAAATGAGTTTTAACTCCAGGGTTCATACAAATTGGAACCAACAATTCGACACTTGGAATGATTGTCCCTAACCGACTGGGCCCGAAGCACAAGCACCCATGAGAGAAGGATATGAGGAGGTCACTCAAGTCAATCCGAATGACAATGATGATAATGAGAGTTGTGACTATGAATAAATTTGTTTAGGGTAGCCTTTTTTTAGTTTGCTATGCTCTTATGAAACTCAAAAGTGTTTAATTTGATATTTGTATTCAAGTTTCGTATATATTTGACTTAATTATTTGAGATCTCTGCTTGCATATTCTATTCTCATATGTTTTGATTATGATTTCCATTATATGTGCTTTGATTATCATATTCTAAAATTGCAAAATTGAATTGTTGATTTAATACTTGTGTCTTAATTGTCAAATTTATATCATTAAGGAGAGCTTGTTTATCTTGATTTCGAATTGAAATACGTGCAATTATTTAGGGAGAACAATTATTTGAATTGATCTGTTTGCCAAAC
>CAXKVX010002580.1:0-51992 GCA_964058865.1 Eleocharis quinqueflora
CACAATTTTAGAGGAGTTAAAAGCAATAGGGGTGACGAAAAATGAATCTAATTGCACGGACGTAATGGTCCCGGCAGCACACTGTGACCGCAGCCCTGTCTTGCTACTGATGGGTGGTGGCATGGGTGCTGGAAAGAGCACTGTCTTACAACAGATACTAAAGGGGTATGTACTCCACTGTCCTTTCTTCTTTCTATACTTTTATATGGTCATGACTCGTGATTAATTCCTGTATGACATGAAATTAACTGAGAGAAATTAATTTACAGTGCATTCTGGTCAGAGGCAGGTGCCAAGGCAGTGGTGGTGGAGGCAGACGCGTTTAAAGAGACAGACGTGTTTTACAGGGCTATCAGCTCTAGAGGCCACCACAGTGACATGCTCCAGACTGCTGAGCTAGTATTAATTATTCATTTTTAGAACTAAATTTAACTTCTTTCATGTTATAGATGTTATCAAAATTTCTAATCAGATTCAAGTTGAGATTCAAGATAATTGATAACTTGATATACATCAGAAAAACTTTGCCACAAGGCCCTATACATCATTTCATTTTTAGTGGAATTAACCTGAGCTAGAACTAGAACAGAAAAGTAATTATTTCCCATATATGATTTATGACTGATTTGTATATAAAACAAATGACCTGAGCCCATAACAGGTTCATCAATCATCAACTGATGCGGCATCCTCCCTGCTCGTGACAGCTCTGAACGAAGGCCGAGATGTGATAATGGATGGGACTCTCTCGTGGGAACCATTTGTTTACCAAACAATTGAGATGGCCCGAACCATTCACAAGCAGAGATACCGCATGGGAGTTGGGTACAAGGTAGAAGACGATGGTTCTACTACAGAGAATTACTGGGAACCGGTTGGAGAAGGAGAAGAAACTGAGGAGGAGAATGCCACCAGATTTGGAGAAAGAAAGCCTTACCGGATCGAGCTTGTTGGAGTAGTGTCGGATGCATATCTTGCAGTTGTACGTGGCATCAGGTTAATCTTCATGCAATTGAATTTCATATGTTTTAGTATGAATCAAATTCTGACAAGATAATTGCCGTTGATATTACTCTTTAGTCATGGCTTTTGACGTGCTAGTCGCCTCATTCTGCAGATTTCTTGAATTGATGTGCTGTCTGCGCATGCATATTAATGGATTAGGAGTTGATGAGAAAACCAGAAGTCAATTTCGATCCCTCTGTACTGATGATTTAGGAGTTGATGCATTAAAAACTCAATTTAATACATCAGTACTGATGGTTTTGAGTTCATACAAACCTAGCACATCTGTGATGTGGATGCAGTATCCAAATCCAAAAACCCAATTGCTGATATCATGGACATTGCATGTACCCTCCTAACAAAAATTGACATTTCTTTGTTTCATATATTTCAAAATGACCTATGATATGAAAAACATGGCAGGAGAGCAATAACAACAGGAAGAGCAGTGAGGGTAAAATCTCAATTGAGATCTCACAAGAAATTTGCTAATGCATTCCCAAGATATTGTCAGCTCGTTGACGGTGCGAAACTGTATTGCACTAACAGTAATTCCTCTGCCAAGGTAAAAACAAGAAGAACTTATTACACAATCCTCCCTAAAGAATAGCTTGGTTTCCTAATTTCTTATCACAAGTTTCTCAAGGCCCTTCCCTTTTTTGACCAACTCCTCTTCGAGCTCCCATTTCAATTACCAAATTTTAAAAATTAAATAAAAAGGTTAAATTAACATGCTACTAAAAAATTTTAGTTGAAAACCGACTGTACTTCTGTTTCTCACCTTATATGTTGTTAGAGCAACTGGTAGAGATTTGTACCAGTCTAATATAAGTTTCTGAGTACAGCTGATAGGTGTGAAATGCGACGGCAGTGACTTGCTTGTAGACCCAAAAGAGATAGGTTGCGTTGAGAAGGTGTGCACTCTCAACGAAGATGCCAACTCAGTCCATGAGCTCTATCCCGACGGTAGCACACTTTGCGGTTCGACATCGGTTTGGAACAGCTTGGTCATGTGCCCTTCTCGAGCTTTGGTACAACTGGAACTCAAAACCGTGATCGAGGATATCGAGTCACAATCCACGTCACAATAGTGAATTTGAAGTTTGTATCTAGTATTTATCCGTTCAGAGTACGCACCAAGACTTCGTATTAGGAGATCTTTATTCTTCTGTCAGCCTAAATGTGCTGTGCAACTGCTTGTAGTTGTAGAATATAAGCAAAGACAAACAAAAGGTTGTAGTTGTACTTGTACTTGTGTAAGCCTAATCCATGGATAAATCTGTGGACATTAACCACTCTGTATATCCCATATATTTCACATATCTTTCTATATGAAGATCTCAAACGTGCTTTTCACAACTGGTTCAATGATGACTAGTTTAGACGAAATGTTTTGTCGGATCAGGAATTTGTTCTTTATTTGTTTCTGTATAGAGAAAAAAATGTTCGAATATATTTGTGAACCGAACCTTGATGGAATTTAATCGACTATAACAGAAACCCGGGCCTTAAATAGACTAAATGAAGTATTGGGCTAGATTATGAAGCTGGTACAAATCAATATTGGCCCATTAAGCCTATTTCATCTCTGATTCTCTGCTTATATGTTTTCTCAAGAGTAGGCCTGTCAAACAGGCGAAAAGGACACAAAATTCGGCTGTTTTTTTTTTTCATTATCCACAGAACAAAAAGGGTTGTTAAAGTTTTGTTTAGCACGAAACATTAAATTTTGTGATAGGTGCACTGAAACGAAAGAAAAAGAAACCCATTTTATTTCATATCTAACACGAAAGAAAATTTCGTTTCGTTAAACGTTTCGTTTGGACGAAACGAAATGGTTAAACAAAAAATTTGGTTTCTTTGACAGCCCTAGTTAGGAGTCTACATCCATTTTCTAAAAAAACCAAAGCCCTTTTACGTACTAACTTGCTAGCCCATTTAAGTAATTCTTAACATGACTCCAGGCCTTCTTAAAACATGTAACAAGTCCTCATAAAAGATGATAATTCGTTGAAGAAAAAACAAATCATTTTTGTTAAACAATACTATCTCAAGCATTAATTGTTTCGCTTCAGTTTGTATCCCAAATATATAATCTAGTACATATATGCGAGCTTTGCCTTTTTTAATTGATCCTTTGAGAGAATATATAGTTGTACCGTAAATATAACGCAGTAACATTTATAGTTTTACAAAATAAATATAGTTTTCTGAAATTGAAGTCCTGTGCGTTGGGCCCCATTGATCGGTCACACATTTTTTAACAAATTTTATTCTGGACCAGGGTTTAAATTGCGGTGCGATCAATTTTTAGTTCTACACTTTCGGGGGTCAATTCTTAAATAGAACAAATCATTGGGACATCCTTGTAAAGAGGCAGCTATATATAAGAACACGCCATCCAAAAACCCTAAAGAGCCTCTGCTACTCGTCCTCCCTAGCCGCGCCTCCTTTTCAATCTAGGGTTTTTTGCTCGTCGACTTCTCTCCCAAGCAAGAAAAAAATGGTTAGCTTCCATCGAATTTCCTCTATTCCACAACTCGATTAAATCCGTTTCTACTTTTTTTTTAGAATTTGTCTGATTTACCTGTTGTTTTAATGAACTTTGCGCTTTTGAACTGCATTTACAGGAGGATGTTGAGGTTGATGCCGGAGTTACCGAAGCGGCGCCGAAGAAGAGAACGTTCAGGAAGTACAGTTACAGGGGAGTCGACCTCGATCAACTCCTAGACATGTCCACTGATGAGCTCGTCAAGCTCTTCCCCGCCCGTGCTCGTAGAAGGTAATTGCTGAGATCTTTCTTTTCCTAATGTATAGATTTTTGTTTTCGTGTCGTTTGTTCGAAAATGTCTAAGATGCGGATTTTAATTTAAAATTACGTGGGTTCAATAATCAATTAGTTTGCTCTCTTGTAGTCTGGAACGTTTGTTTATAAGTTCATGACAATAAAAGTATTCATGTCTAGCATATAACCTGCTTTAGGATGCCTCCTGGTATGCAAGTAGATCTTGATGTAACTGGTTAACTTGTAGTTTAAATTTACAGTTTATAGCTTATCTTGTTTATCTTGTTTTGCATCTCAGGTTCCAAAGGGGTCTCAAGAGGAAGCCTATGGCTCTGATCAAGAAGCTCCGCAAGGCGGTAAGTTCAGACACTGTTTGACCTGCTCATTTTTTTATTTATTATGATGTAGCCTTTACTCTCTAAATGATTCTAGAATCCTGTTATATCCATTTGATTAGCAATAGGGTGTAGTACCATTTTCTCTCATTAGGTGAGCAATATTCTGTAGGTGTTAGGCCAATTTTGTTTCCGACTGTTGTCCCTTTGTATATGGAAAAAGAAGACTCTAATGACCTTGTTCTTTTATCTTATTCACTCTTTTATAACAATACTAAAGTTCCTTGATTAAAACAGTGTTGATTCTATACCTGTTGCTCTCTGAGGATGTGTAAATCAGTTTTATCCTATTTAATGTATATTAAGGTTCTTATAAATTTGCTATTTGATTATAGTTGAAAATTAAACTTGCTCTGAGAAAGAAATGGGAGCTTGTTAGATGTATTCATTTTATAAGAAACATTAATTGATCTTTACAGTTTCAATATATGATTCAATTTTTTACATCATCTTCATTGAAATCTTTCAGAAAAAGGATGCGCCAGCAGGTGAGAAGCCAGAGGCTGTTAGAACACACCTTAGAAACATGATTATTGTCCCAGAGATGATTGGCAGCATCATTGGTGTCTACAACGGCAAGACCTTCAACCAGGTTGAGATCAAGCCTGAGATGATTGGTCACTATTTGGCTGAGTTCTCCATTTCCTACAAGCCTGTCAAGCACGGTCGTCCTGGTATTGGTGCTACTCACTCTTCCCGTTTCATCCCTCTCAAGTGAAAAGATCAAGCCAACCAAGATATACATGGGTTTTGGTCCCGTTTGGTCTTTTGTTATTTTGTTTTAAGCTCTGTTTTATTTAGGGTAAAAGTGGAATGATGTTTAAGTAGTGAAAGTATTATCTTTGAACAGTTATGTTTATTGGCGGAATTTTGACCTTAATATTTATGTTGCTGATGCTTCATTTAGTTTGTTTCGGTTTTTACTGTGACTTGTTGTGATATCTTCTCAGAGAAAGTAGCAGCAGTGTTACAACAGTTTTGATTAGACTTTTGAGTAGGATGGAGAAGTAGAACCAATTGCTATGATCAGTTTATAAATATTTTAAGGAAAAAACTTAGTTTCACTTACATAGGTGTTCTATAGGTATTTCACTTTATATCTATTCCACTTAGTAAGTGCTGGTTGGAATATGCGGAGTCAATTTTAATGCAATCATGAGTATTTTGGGAGCACTTATGTATGTGTACCTTAAGTTTTTTTCCATATTGTAATTGCTATGTTTGTATAAACTAAAATGTATATCATCCTAGTAAGCCTCATTCGAATCGGATGTTCACCCATCTTGCACCTCATAGTTGTCATGCTCTTTTGAGTTTCTTCCTGTTCCTCATTCCTCCTGAATCCTGATGGTACACATACATTTGTACAGACCCTTGTTTTCCCTGTCCCCGCTTGTTTACTTCGGTCTGTATCTGCCGCTCATTTTGAGCCTAAAGGTCCCTCCGACAGAGCTTGGATTTGAGCCCCTGTGGTCCTGTTTTATATATGAGGTCATAAATCTGATCCATATATGTAGTAGAGTAGGAATCATACTCTTATTAGCACGGTGATTCCCTTTACTTCACGCATCTTCGTGTGAAATGCGTTTGGATAAAAGTTTGTACCAAATTTGAACAGTTAAAGCAAATTTTCAAACAGAAATAATGTTATTAAATATAAAACTCTCTAGATATTCCTTTTTAATATTTATGTCAACTTTTGCCTCCACTTCAATTGGTTTCATGATCTTGTTTTTTCTCATTTTGAGATTGAGATGCGAAAGTTGTGATCTTCCATCCACCACTATTATCTTAATCAGGTGGTGATACAGCATCTCTTGATTGCCCTCTTTTCTCTCACCCGTCACCTGTTACTGTAGGTCCCTAAAACATGAATATCGAATTAGAAATACATGAAACTCTCCTGTTTAATTCCCAATGTTTCAAATGAGATTTTGAATATGCATGCACAAGGGCAGTGCATGTGGCATGCAAGCCGCATATGAAGGCTCTAGTACGGATTTATATATGCAGTTAAATTAAACAATTTTATAATCAATAATATATATTTAAACAAGAACATATGTAATGTACAACATTATTGAACACTGATATTTGCTATATAAGTACGGTGCCCCGATACGACAATGGCTTCCCGAAATTCGGTACGGGTAAACACAATTTTCTTCTAATTTTGGTTTTGAACAAATTGACAATCAAAATACCTAACAAATTGACAATCAAAGTACCTAACAAGAACACCATTAGATGTTCTGCTCATATCTCAAAGAATATGACTAGAAAGCAGACTAAAAAACATTCTCCATTACTGTTTCATGTACCAATTATTCAAGCAGCCATAAGAACCAGTACGTGCAAGTGTACCAACCCAGATTGTCTACTGGTTTTTTGAACATATTTCACACTAGGAGCAAAGTTAACCATAAACCAGCATTCACAGATTAGCCAAAATTGTTTCATCAACGTTAATCGGATTAGTCCATTGCACATAATCCTCAAAACTTGCATCCACCAATTATTTAAAGCCTTCAAATCTTTCATTAAAACCAGAATTCCTTTAGTTATGGACTCAGAGATATTGAGAGTAGATAGGACATTATATAAGCCTGGATTTCTAAAATCAAAATGTAACATAACCTTGACTAAAATGAAATCAAACTCTTAAAAGAAGTATGCATATTGAAATAAATATGTATGTTACACTTTGTATCATCACACCCTTCATGATTTGCTATAATCTCCAGCCAGTTCAACGAACATCACAATGCACCTACTCATAAAATGAGCAGATTTCTTATCCATTGCATCAAGAAAAAAAAGGTATATTCCTGCTAAGTGACATCTCAAAATGTCATCTTTCCGCTTTTAGAACTGTCCAAGCTCTAATACCATATTCTGTTTGACATCTAAAATGCATCTCTACTTTTTTACAACTAAATCTCTCTCTTTCAATTTTCCATCTAATTCCTCCATTGAAGGCAATCTGAAATCACCTTTTTGACCAGCATTAAACCAATCCTTCAGCTCATCCTACAAAATATTAAATTAAAGAGGGAGAATTTTCATATCCAACAGCTAAGGACTTATAAAGAAGTTGAGCATTTGACAACACTAACTAATTGACTCAGCATATGTTAGGATGCATATTTTACTATTCATCAATTTACCTCAAGAAAGTCTTGGTTAGATATACAATGAAATTCGACAAAGCATGATATTTTCCCAATGCTGACTGATAGGCGCTTCTCACCACTCAAACCTTCAAAATGGACAATATATAAGATAGTAACCAGTATAAAATAACATTTGTCCAAAATTCATCAAAGAAAAAGAAGCTGGATGTCAATGGTCACCAACTCAAATTATTTCCTTCCTCTACCCCCTGGCCAACTTTGTTAGGATCAATGCTACTTTAAATATTATATTTGAGGGTCTCCAGCTGCTCTGACATCAACACTGAAAGTAATTACCATTAATACGGGCTACATAATATCCTGATCTGCCAACAGCTCCATTCAACTTTCCTAGCCTAAGTCGTAAGAAAAGCCCATCAAGGGTTGCCTGCTGAATCTGTAGCTTCATCCATCTAATTAAAGAAAATGTACAAACAAGAATAGTGTTAAATAACAAAAGACAACAAAATGAAATCAAAATGTGAAGGTTAGGCTGTTCCTAATGCATTGGATGTAGGAGACGAGACAGAATCTGATCGAACAACAAGACCCGCAAGGCCGCAACCCCTGTCAAACTAAAAGCAACCCACGTGTAGGCTGACCAAGGCCCATTTGACTGTGACAACCTGAGCTAGGGGACCAACTGAATCAAAACCCACTACCATTCTGAGTGAAACCCAAATCCGTACCCACCAAACCAGATGAAAAAAACCAAATACCTGATCTCCCAAGAAGTTTGCAAGGATAATATCCTAGACAAAAAATTTATTGCAACTTGTCGAGATAATATCCCAAATTGACCTGAAGTCCTGAAGCATCATCAATCATCACCACTTCTAGGTTGACCAAATAACTAACTTGATATCACCGTGAATGACTCAACCCACAGATGTAACAGACCAAACCGGTGACCTTTCATTGGCCTGGATCCAAAATGGCCAAAACTCAGATTTAATAACACCTTAAACCAACCAATAAGAGCTCTTTCGCCCCTTCTATAGTAGACCAGCATGATCCAATATGACAAAATTAGTTGAGGTCTTTGTGATCTTACATTTGCATATAGTTTCTATTTGTTGATTTTAATTTATAAATTTTTCTGGTAATTAATTTATTGTATAATTACACACAAGCATAAAATACAGACCTCATAACATCATTCCGTGACAAACGAAGCCTCCTCACAGCCTCAATGATAGCAGTGTCTTCACTTGCTACATGAACAAGGAAATTTGGGTTCAGCATAGCTCTATTTCCATTAGTACCACTACCACCTCTATCTGCCGAACTGCATCCGACTTCCATCAACCCAATGTTTTTCTCTCTGTTGGCCTCATTTGCATTTGTATCCCTGTCACCCAGCCAGAGAACCATTCTTCTATCCTTTTTAGGAGAATTACAACCTTCCATTTCCATATCACTTTGATTTTTGCAGTTCAAGGGTTTAGCATGTTTTATTGCACCTAGTCTCCTAGCAAACATAGAAACTATAGCCTTGGACTCTTTACTCATGCTAGAAGGTTGAATCAGATTAAAATTTGATTTGAGTTTCTGGTCTGTTTTCTCATCAAAATTATCATTAACCTCCTTATTTAGATCAATTGCATCATTCTCGATTGGAGGCTGAGAGCTTGAAGCCTCCTTTGGCAGCAGCCGGGTGAGCCAAAAGTTATCTAAATATCTGTTATCTGTGTCCCTACTTCTCTTTTCGTCACTCGACCTTGACTCGTTGTTGCTAGTCGAATTGAACTGATCTGCAGTTTGTAATACACATGCCCATCCCTCATTCTGGTTATCAGGTCTAACTTCATCTTGGCATGGATTGGTACGGTTTGCATTAAGACCATAATTATCTTCATTTCGACTTGATTTCTCTAAAGGAAACGCTTCTCTTTTGCTACCATACAAGCTTATTGTGTTATTTTGCCGATAAAGGGCATGAAAGAAGGAACTAAAACCAATGGGATTGAAGGGCATAAGCGTCTTTCCACTTGGATGATTCTCATATGACTTGTGAGTAGAAGAGGAAGGCCCATTTTCATCAGTCTGGTGCTGTTTAGCAACTGATGGAGGAGTTACCAGAGCAGGTTGGTTACCACTTGCAAACCCGTTTGCAATCTTCGAAATCCAATTCACAAAAGAGCTTTCATTCCCTTCAGTTTTGAGCCTTTTTCTTTTCGATCCTGAATTGCTCAAATTATTAGAGAAAAATAACGGCCTCTTTCGTTTTGACATCATGATACCAGTGCTCTCTACACTCTCATTGCTGTCGTCGCTTTCTTTATCTGCATGGTCATTTTCGCACACAACCTTCTCTTTACCCTTAATGGTAAGTTTATGACCATCTTGTAAGTTTTCATTGAGAAACCCCATGCTAGAGGAACTTGCAATTTGGTCTTTTTCCTTGAAATTTTCTTGATATGAGCAATAAGGCTGGAAGGTGGATATAGACACGCCATCATTTGCAGGTCCTACAGATCAGAAAATTATTAATTGTTTAGTCCTGGTAGAGAACTATAGTTTGTAACATTGGACTTCAGACATGTAATTTGCCTACTACTACACAAAAAGCATTGGACTTAAGACTTACCTTTTTCATTGCTAACTTTGGCGCTCTTTTTCAAAGAAGAGTTTGTCGATTCCTCATCTTTTTCAAGGTTTTCAGCTGACATCCTCACTTGAGCATGCACCGGATTCAGTCGGTTTGTTAAGTTAATTTGACCGCATGATCCTACAAAACCCTGAGATGAGACTTACAATAAAGATATTTCACAGTGGTATATAATTTACCTAAACATCATAAACCACTCAAAAGATCTACCTAACCAAGAAGATAACGGAACTACATCAACTATATAGAAAAAAAGAGGACAACTGTGGCACTGTGTGTTCGAGTTCTGTAATAATTTTATCATTTTATACCACAACAGCACCAGAACATAAACGAGTTTCATACACGTTTGTTCACTCTATTAAATAAGCACTGAAAAGAACAATATAAAACTTGGCTACCCTGCACAACCATTAGATTACATGAGCAACATCCAACTCCATAATTTACTAAAATGATATAAATTGACTTCCCCAAGCCATCACATACTCATAACAGAATTCTTGATGTGTATGTGCATTCCTAAAAAGAAAATATAGTTTGGTGGAAAAAAATTGTCCTACAAGTACACTGTACAATATTTCAGTATAATGAAGAGATTGCAGCGTGAAAATCAAAATACTTGAAATGTTAGCATTTTGTATTTGGGCGGACAATTTGTAGCCACGTGGAGCTTACTAGTCCTCTACTTTGTTTATGGTGCCCCTCCATTAATTGACCTGAGAAATGAAATGGATTCTCCATTTCTCCGTGACTTTGCATCTTTTGCTCTCCAGCCCTTGTAAAGGAATTGTTTTACACAGTCTATGCTATCGTGCGTTTGTGGATGCAAAGTGTGAACGAATCCAGTTGAGAGCTACTTTTTTCACTACAAATAGCTCAAGAATGAAAAATTGACGTAAATTAAAAAAAAAAGATACAGCGTGATTCATGACGTTTAATAAAGACGAAATTGGATACATATCCGATATATTTTTTCTTTTAAGATATTTATTCGTTACATTAGATAAATTAGATATTTATTCACACATTAACTATTCTTTTGATATATCTTCATAATATAATTTTGGAACAAAATAAATAATTTAAAATTACAATTTTCTTTAAAAATGACACTTCTGTCCTTTCCCTCTCTCCAATTAAATCATTCGCTTCTGTCATTTCCCTCCAAAAATACAGAGACGCTTGAACTGGCCTCCAAAACTTCATCTCTTCACCTAGCTTCAACTGTTCGCACAATTCGTTCACAGCCTCTAGATCTTCTTCTCTTCTGTTCCTCCAACTCACATTAAATCACCATGGAAAGGGATGAAACTAAAATTGATTGCTTCTTTTCTTTCATGATCCATCTACCGAGTTCTTCAAATGAAGTTACTTTTGTTGTTAGAACAATGCAATCAATACACAAATATTGTGGGGTTAATAAGCGAGGCAACAAGCATGCAACACAAGGATGAGTAGCCGACATGATTATTAATGATGTAAAGAAAGAAACAAATTTGTCATTGCATTAAAAAAATGTTACGTGTTGATGCATCAGTTTATCTCAAGCATGAATTATATTAATTAATTTATTTATTAATGTATTAATAAATACATTTAATGATTATAGTTGAAATTATTTTACTGCACATGATCACTATCGTAAATATTTTTTTTATACGAGGTCATAGTTGTATTACATTTTGGGAAAAAACATTTATTTTCTCCCACACGGTAGAAACCGTGCATATATTTTCAAAAAAAAAATGTCACACGGTAGAAAATCTA
Source organism: Eleocharis quinqueflora (assembly GCA_964058865.1). NCBI lineage: Eukaryota > Viridiplantae > Streptophyta > Magnoliopsida > Poales > Cyperaceae > Eleocharis > Eleocharis quinqueflora. The sequence continues at coordinate 11,740 of CAXKVX010002580.1, forward strand.
TCATGCAGCAAAAAAAACTATCGCATGGTAGCTTTTTTACTGTTCTAACCATTCGATCGAAAAACTCGTACCTCTTAGTTACTTTTATCATTACGATTTTCATAATTACAAAAAAATATCTGGAGATGATCAATATCATGCATCGTATATTAGTTAAACTTATTATATATTTTTTATTATTATTGTTGTTGTTATATATATATATATATATATATATATATATATATGAGGAGGGATCCGTAGCCGCCAAACTTTCAACCGCTTCATGATAGAGAGAATGTAAATGACCAATCCGGGCCGTTGAAAACATTCTCCATATTAATATAGACTTGGAAACCAAATTTTACATTTTTTTTTAATTTTTTTACTATTTTATCGGATGGATTGAAAATTTATTTATCTAACGATTTACAAACATCCAATTTTCAACCCTTCCGATAAAATAGTAAAAAAAATCCAAAAAATATAAAACTTGGTCTCCAAGTCTGCATTAGTATGGAGAATGTTTTCAATAATCTGAATAGACGATTTACACTTGGTATAATAAAGCAGTTGCGAGCGGCTACAAAATTGATGGCGGCTACGATACCTCCTATATATATATATATATATATATATATATATATTGCACCATAATTATATTATATTATATATTGATAATTATATTATGCATCGTATATTAGTTAAACTTATTATATATTTGTTTATTATTATTGTTGTTGTTATTATATATATATAATAATTACATAAATTTTATTATCTTTTATTTTTTCATAGATTTAATCCGATAAAAATAACTAATCAGAATAAACCAAACAATAAATCAAACAGAAATAAAGAAGAAAAGACAGTGCAGAACCGCCTTCCAATTTAATGAGAGCGGACAAACCATCATTTTTTTTGTTTCGAAGACAAGCAACAGATGAACATCGTTCAAATTTTAAGTGAAAACATAATTTTGAAGACTAAGACAAAGACTGCTATTTGAAACTACTATTCTACCACGTCCAACGATTTTCTCTCTACGATACCTACGGTTCGAACACCAACAGCAGAAATTGGTTTCTTCTGTCTCAGACGTGTTTTTTATTTTGAGCGAACGTGCATCAAATCGGTTTTATGTATCATGAAGTGTGAGGAACGAAGATTTCGAAGCGTGAATAGCGGTCGTACGGGTGTAGGGGCACCCTGGGCAGGAAACGTTGTCCGTCTTCGGGGCTCGATTTTTCTTAGCTAGAAATTCGAAAAAATCAGAACCTAGAAACAAGAAAAAAACCAGAACCTAGAAACAAGAAAAGACCAGAACCTAGATTCAATAAAACCGAGAACAGAAAACTCGTAAATGGTTTGTGTATGGCTCCCCCTTTCTTATTCTAACCTACAAAATAGAGGATGCTCTTGGTTGGAAACGGCCTTCTAACGTGACTGAAGTACGAAGCTTTCTTGGCCCCTTTTGCTTGCCTAAAATTACCTCTTTTAGAGCTGGCGGGCTATTTCAGTTTTCTACTATACTAGTTTTGACTTCAACCACTTCTTTGAAACTAATAGAAATTGCTGCTAGCAAATCCCCTCCTCTAGAATAATCATCGAGAAAGTGCACAAAATAACGCATTCCATTCATAGAAGGTACATGAGAATACATCAGAGTGAATCAACTCAAGAGGTCCCAACGTAGAGAGATAGAGATTGGTTTTGTCTATACAATTGATATATCGAAATCTTCGTTCCTCACACTTCATGATAGATTATACATAAAACTGATTTGACGCACGTTCGCTCAAAATAAAAATCACGTCTGAGACAGTTTTAACAACCAATATCAACAGCAATTCGACCTATCCACATCTTTGAAAACAAAGAAATCCTCTCTTCCCTTACTAGCACTGACTATCAATCCTCCCTTCCTTTCCTAGCACAGACTATCAATCCTCTCTTCCTAACACTTCCTATAAAAAAAACCAACTCCTCTCTTCTCCTCAAATCAACAACAAGAAAAAAAAACCGCTCGCCCCGGCTGCAGACCGTTGGCTCACTGCTATCACACCCTCCCGGGTGTCAAGTCACAAGTTGTTTGTTTCCCTTAACCTGAGCTTCGCTTAAGGCAACTAAGGGTAAAAACAAGGGAAAAAAAATCTTTGTTCGAATCTCCAAGACAGAGGACGGTGGTGAAATCTGCACTGCCCTCGCCCCTGCGGGCCGGGATGTATAATATTTGGCTTAGAATTCTGCTACATCTAGTTTTGTTATTTTCGTGTTTTTTTTGTCGACTATTCTAGAAAAAATGAAAGAATATAATGTGCTTCTTCCATTCAAGCTTGTTTCAGATTCATGATCCATTAAGATTTTGTGCCTGACTAGAAGATTCTCAAAATTGCATTCCAAGAAATATTCACCAATACAAATGAAGAAAGATAAACATCCACTATCTTCTTTTTCACTTAATCAAAGCATAGAAATTTTCATTTCTGCATAGATAGAAACCTATTTTCCTCCTTGATTATTACACATAAAATCGAAAAATCTTATTCCGACTATCGTGGTCCATATAGCTGCTCAGCTAACAAGTAGGACGGGAAATTACACGCAATACTACTGCTCTTACTCTCAAAGCATGCCGGGCCGAGTCCGATCCCTTCATCAAGCCCATTATTACCCCTTGGATCCTTCACCATGAACCCTCTCTCGTACATCCGATTCAACGACTGATTTTTTTATGGCATTATTTTCAATGTTGAAAACGGAGTTGTCCACAAAGATCTGTGCAATATATTCCTAAGTTTACATACGTGGATGGAGCTTTTTTGGGACGCCTTTCTTTGGGTGTCTATAAGACAGAATTCTGGGCCTTCTGAATTTGTAAGCTTTACCATGGTTATAGTTTTCACTGTGAATATTGTCGAGTTGGAGGAGTTAGTATATAATGACTGGATAAGCATCATGGAGAATTGCGGAAGACCTAGCGTCAACTTCAAATCGAAAGCCTTTTGGTAAGGCTGTTCGTGCTGCTTCTCCCCTGTAATTTATTCATTCAGACCGGTCTAATGAGTGTTAGAGCGAGACACGGTGCAGTTTATTTCATCACCTTTATAGATGACTATACTCGTATGGTCATGTCAACTTGATAGCCCATCTGATGCCTTGAGTTGTTTCAAGAGATATATGACTTTGGTGGAAAAATAAACTAGACGACGGTACTATAAATAAAGAAAGGCTCTTCTGGGTGCGAGTACCTCTCGGATGAGTTTAAGAGGCTGTGTGATGAAAAAGGAAAATCAAGTAGAGGGCTTCATATCCTACTTAGAAAGTGGATGGAACAATGGTCATTCCCTTCCGTCCTATTTTTTGTCCCAAATTATGACCAATTCGTGTATCAAATCAAGTCAATTGATCATATATTGTATAATAGTAGTACCACGCTACACTTATTATGAAAAGGAAGCAGTTATATTATTGAGTGTAGCTGTTAGTACTTCTTGAAACCTAGAATTGGTACTCTAAAATACCACCATGTATAGAAAGAATGGGTTGGAAAAAATACATGATTTGAACCACTAGCATCTACTTGAGTTTAGAACTATCGCCGTTTCCCTTGACCTGAGCTTCGCTTAAGGCAGCTAAGGGTAAAAACAAGGGGAAAAAAGCTTTGTTTGGATCTCCAAGACAGAGGACGGTGGTGAAATCCGCACTGCCCTCACCCCTGCGGGGCTGTTTACGCGCGATCAACTAAGCCTGACAGGTAAAGAAAAAAATTGGAACAACAGGAAACATGGACATGTCATACTCTTAAGTTATTGCAAGTAAAAATACTTTTCCTAGTTAGATCGAATAAATTATCCAAACTTGAAAATTACAGTTATTACCTCAGTGATGACAGTAGTCGAAATCTTCGTTCCTCACACTTCATGATAGATTATACATAAAACTGATTTGACGCACGTTCGCTCAAAATAAAAATCACGTCTGAGACAGTTTTAACAACCGATATCAACAGCAATTCGACCTATCCACATATTTTGAAAACAAAGAAATCCTCTCAGGTGCCTTAATGTGACATAACATTGTTAATGCACGGAAATACTAAAAAATTAAGCGGGTATTGACTTTGACTTTACATTAATGACATAAAGTCTGGAAATTCCAAACATAAATAAAGAGAAATTAAACAATAAATGCAGATTTAAAAATCAGAAAAACTAAAAGAAATGGACTTGGAAAATTAAGAAAAGGAATACAAATTGAAAACTGAAAGTGACAATGTCAAATACCATATGATCCTAATAAATAGTACCCTTTTCTCTATTTTCATTTACTTTTTCATTATGCTTTGATTTATTAATTTATTTTCTGATGTATTGTGATATGGATGCAAATGCAATTTCTTGCTTAAAATGTGGTATGCAGGTTGTGTATATTTTGGATCAAGTACGAGCGCTAGAGAATGAGATGGTATTGAGAACCAATAAGCAGCTGCCAGATGTCTGTTGTGTCTTTATGGTGACTTACTAGGGAAAATACTAGGTATGGTAGTTAAGTATAGGGGGGAAATCTAACTAACTAGGTAAAGTAGTTAAGTTGGGGGGAAGTATACCTCTGGGTGTGATTCCTTCTTTTTTTTTTCTATTACTCCAAAGAAAACACAAAGCTATTGAAATCAGAGAGTATTCCTATTGGATAGTTTAACAAATCCTTTATAATTAAGAATAAAAACTAAGTAAGAAATATTAATAAACCTTAAGCTTCAAGAATTGATCGGTTCTCGGTTTTCTTGGATCTAGGTTCTGGTGTTTTCTTGTTGTTGATCAGAGGAGAAGAGAGGAGTTGGTTTTTTTATAGGAAGTGTTAGGAAGAGAGGATTAATAGTCTGTGCTAGAAAAGGAAGGGAGGATTGATAGTCAATGCTAGTAAGGGAAGAGAGGATTTTTTGTTTTCAAAGATGTGAATAGGTCGAATTGCTTTCTCTAATCTCTTTCAAAGGATAAGCGGGAAAGTACCTTCTTTCTTGGCTTTGGCTCTGCTACTAACACTGACAAAAGGCTTAAAACGCTTCGCGCCTTTATCATATAGGTACCCTTCATATACAAGTTTAACAGTGGCAAACTTCAATTTAAAGTAAAACTACACATGTAGAGCAAGCTTAAGGATTGGCACTATCAATACTGCTTGAAACTAGTTCTTTTGAAAGAGATTACCAATCGTCTCATTTCCATTTCTTGTTGACACAGCTCTTTATAAGTGTGTCAGCGGCCAGAAGAAAGCATGAAATTCAGTTACTCTCGTATTCGGAAAAAGGTTCTTTCATTCTACTTCTCTCTCAAAGGAGATGCTCTTCTTTTGCTTTTCTTTCGCCGACCTCTGAGAGTGAAGAAATGAGAGATTTTCCACCTGGCGCATATTCTAAACATGTTACTTGGATTTGGATCGCATTTCTTCCGTATGTATGATAAAGCACCCATTTCCTTCTTAAAAAATGAGAGTTTCACCCGGAGGCTAATTTTCTTATGAAGTTGACTGCCGAGTTAAACCGATTTGTTTAACACGACCACCAGACGGAACCACTCGCCCCGACTGCAGACCGCTGGCTCGCTGCTATCACACCCTCCCGGGTGTCAAGTCACAAGTTGTTTGTTTTCCTTAACCTGAGCTTCGCTTAAGGCAGCTAAGGGTAAAAACAAGGGGAAAAAAGCTTTGTTCGGATCTCCAAGACAGAGGACGGTGGTGAAATCTACACTGCCCTAGCCCATGCGGGGCTGTTTACGCGCGCACAGGAAAATATATCTCTCTCCTATATAGGAGAGAGATATATTCATACGCGCGCGTGCATAAGCACACGCACGTACATGTGTATACGCACACGCACGTACATGTGTATGAGGGTAGTCTCTCTCTCTCACTACAGGAAAACACATTATTTGCATCAAAATGGTTAGATGCAATAAAGCCTTTTAACATCCGGAGTTTGATGCTTAAGGGATTTAGCATCAGGACTTTGATGCAAAGACATTGACGCAAATACCCTAGCGGAAAATACACAATTGCATCTGGGTGAGCATTTGCATCAATGTTTTATTTGCAATTGTTAAGGCAGATGCACGATCCATTACCTTTTGTATCAACAAAGTTGATGCAAATATTACACTATTGGGTCAAACCTACAGATGCAAATGTCTCCATTAGCATTTACATACTAGATGCAAATGTGTTTTTATTGTATCATGATTTTTAGTTTTGATTCAGCGATGAGGATGCAATTATAGATATTAGCATCTAGTAGATGGATGCTGACCTTACTTATTGCAGATGCTAATGCCTTTATTAGCATCTTCTTTCTAAAACCAAATGCGTGTTTATGTTACCAGATTTTCTTCTTTTGATTCATAGTTGCTGATGCTATTATTGACATTAGCATCTGTAGGTTGGATGATAATGTAACTTATTGCATATACTAATGTGTTGCGATATTCTTTTACTTGCATCTAACTGATAGATGGTATCTTTTTTTATTGTATTTGTTTGCATCTCGATAAGGGATGATATACTTTTTTTGCATCTGTCAGGAGAGATACAACTATTACTCTTCATTTCTATAACAAATGCTACTGCTAACAAATGAACCAAAAAAAGAGCTTTCAAATTGCATGATTCTTCCAATATACCAGTATTCATAAAAACAGAACAATATCCATGCAAGCAAAGAAACATCCATGCAAACAAAGCAAAGCTTCCTAAATTTTTTTTCACAGCATTCATATAAACAAGCCAAATTTCTTGGCAACATGCCAGATTTCTCCAAATAAAACCCAAACCACTTACCAGCTAATCAGATGACATGAAATCATTATCATCATCACTTGTTGGGGGCATCATCATCAAATGAATCCTCATCATAATCAGGTTCATCAAATTTGTTTCGGGTTGCGAGTTTAGAGCTTGTTGATGGTGATGCATCACTTTCCAAGCTCGGAACGAAATCTGGGTCATCCTCATCATCATCATCATCATAGAAATGATTAGGACCCACTACACCTGAAGAAGTTGTAACTTGGGTGATGCAGACCTACAAAATAATGAGAATTGAACTATTTTAATATAGCAATAATAAAATAACAGATGTGGACGTCTGATGTTGCTATATTCCAGATTTGTAAGAGACTTATATGCAATAATGACTATAATAATTGTGTATATATATATTAATTGGACGCTTCAGTAATAGTTTTTTTCTGATAAAACGCTTCAGTATTAGTTAAACAGGCCTGGTGAAGCAAATCACTTTTGCTTTCTTAAAAAGCTTTCTTACATGTAATTATGAGTTAAACAGGGTAAACAATATAATAACAATGAACAAAAATATTTGAAGGAAAACAGGTGGTCTGGAGAAAAAAAAACCGCCACTGGCATTCTTTTTTTAGCCTTAAAAGGCTACATTTCACAAATTACTCACACACTGTTGATGCTTCCAACTCGGTTGCGCACAAATCTCGAAAGAAATTAATAAGTTCAGTTAGTGGCTCCCATATATAATCAGGAAAAAAATCACAAAATGCAACCAGTAATAATCGCTCCATAAAAATATGACAATCATGACTCTTCAAGCCTTGGAACTTGCACTCCTCAACATTCACGCTTCTAGACCAATTTGATGCATATCCATCTGGAAATTTTAATTTCTTCAACCATCGGCAAATTAATCTCTTCTGATCTTTTGTGAGACAAAAAGGGGCCTTTGGCTTAACCCATGACCCGTTGGCACGTTGTTGCAACTCTAATTCAGGACGATCACAAATTTGAGCCATATCTAGGCGTGCTTTGACATTGTCCTTTGTTTCCTGTGTCCATAATAGTGTTAAAGATATTACCAAATTGGTTCGCTTCAATATGCATAATCAAATTCCTTGACCAATAAGTCAACTTCCAAAAGATGCTTCATTTCTGCCAATTGTGATTCTCCTCGTAACCATAAAACTCAACACGATTCTTTTTCGATTTATCAAATATCGTATCTGGATGAAGAGACCTACAAATTAAAGTTACATGTTATGGAAAGTGAATCTTATTAAAGAGGAAAATAATAAATTAATTTTTTTACATAATTAACAATTTTAAAAAATCCTAATAGACACTTACATAATACTCTCATGAATCAACTCGCCACTCAAACGTCGAGGAGGTGAGTCAAGAACTCTAGTGTTTTTAAATTTTCTTCTATCTCGACGAAATATATGCCCCTTTATAAAAAATCTCCTATGATCAAACCATGAAGCTTTTCCTCCCTTCTTCAATCGAAATGCTTTAGTTTCTCCCATACATATCGGACAAGCTAATCTCCCATGCGTAGACCATCCAGATAACATTTCATATGCTGGAAAATCACTAATTGTCCAAGAATGTGCTACTTTCATTCGAAAATTTTGTTTTTTGAAACAATCAAAGGTTTCTACTCCATCATCCCATAACATACTTAATTCATCCAACAAGGGTTCTAAATAAATATCTATGTCTCTACCTGGACTTTTCGGACCTGAAATAACAAGAGTTAGGAATGTATTTTCACTTTTCATCGCCATTCCTGATGGGAGATTGTAAGGAACAACGAAAACATGCCAGCATGAATAAGATGCAGCACTCAAGCTAAAGGGAGTGAAACCATTCGTTGCTAACTCAAGTCGAACATTTCACACCTCATTTGCAAATTCAAGATAAGTTCTATCAAATGACTTCCATGCTTCTCCGTCATCTGAATGTATCATGACTCATGTCTTCTCACGAACACCACATTTGTGCCACCTCATTTGCTCTGTAGTAGCAGGAGACATATACAATATCTGTAGCCTTGGTGTTATAGGAAGATAACGAAGAATTTTTCATGCCACGGGTTTGCCCTTTTTCTTTCTCATGTCGCTCTTGTATCGAGACTCAGCACAAATTTCGCATTTGTCTTTCAACAAATTATCATTGTAATACAACATGCAATCATTCGGACATGCATCAATTTTTTGGTACTCAAACCGAGTCCACTTAGAAGCTTCTTACACGCATGGAAATTCGGAGGTAAAATGTTATTCTCGAGCAATGCACTCTTGAAAATAGATATCATCCGATTAAAGCAATCTCTGGGCATTTGATAATCTGATTTCAAATTCATCAACTCAGACACAGTCGACAAAAATGATTCTTTGCTCTTTGCATTGCTCACATTAGTTTCCAACTCCCATAAAGGTCTATCTGCTGCTTCAAGCATTTTGTAAAAATCTTCCGTAGTGGCATTAGGAACTTCCTCAAAGGTTTCCCAATTGAAATCTCGCCCGACAGCATCTAAAACCATCTCATTCATCATGTTCATCTCACCCTCTTCTTCAGCCACTAACACCCTATTTGAGTCCTCAATATGCTCACCGTGGTACTGCCAACATTCATAGAAAAGAGTAAACCCTTTAAGAAACAAATGCCTTCTAACTTCATCACCTATCAGAAATTTGGTATTGTCACAAACTCGACAAGGGCATCGGATCATCTCTCTATTACCTCGTCTCATTACACTTGGAGGGTGTTTAAAAGCTTCCTCCACAAAACGGTCTACTCTAATTAAAAATTTAGAATAAAGGTTTCTGTCATCAAGTACTCTCTGATACATCCAACTACGATCCCTCGACATGTTAAAAAAATTGGCCGGATTATTTGCATCAGACATCTTGTTGCAATATGTTCAGATCATAATTTTTAGGTCCAATTTTTTTCCTGTTGATGCTAATAAAAAAAAAAGTAGATGCAATTGACCCTGGCCGGATACAAATGTTGCATCTTCTTGTAGTGTCTCTCTATGTCGTGGATACTTTGGAGGTAACGCTGATGTTTCTAAACACAGGGCAGGGGGGAAATCTCTTCTATTACGACGTTCATTCTTTCTATCCATTTGTTTTGGTAGAGAATGAGGATGCTATGGCTGCTAGAGTCGTTGAATCTGATTGATTTTGCAGATTTGAACTTGGCTTATCCAAAGCTGATATTTCTGTTGCAAGAAGACTCGCAAAAAGTAGATTGATCGCTAAAATAAAATGTTGTCTCAGTCCCCTACGTAGTGAACAAGTATCCTCGCCCGAAGAAGCATCTAATGCAGATATAGCTTACAGGAAAATATATCTCTCTCCTATATAGAAGAGAGATATATTCGTACGAGCGCAGATATAGCTTACAGGAAAATATATCTCTCTCCTATATAGAAGAGAGATATATTCGTACGAGCGTGTGCATACGCACACGCACGTACATATGTATGAGGGTAATCTCTCTCTCTACTACGTAGAGAGATAGAGACTGGTTTTGTCTATATAATTGATATATCGAAATCTTCGTTCCATACGGACTCTGTCACAAGGAGACTCCGTGCAAATCAAAGCGTTAGCATAGTAACTTGGATCGAATCTCCCTTTATGAGGCAGTAATGGCGTAATGCATCCCCCAGCATATACCAAAAACTCTAAAAATTAGTTAGGGAACTGCTAACAACCCCCACTTATATGTTCTCCTTAAAAGTGTCTCTAACTAACTCAATCATTAAATAGCTAATTAATGAGTTTTTATTATTAATTCATTCCAAAAATGCCTTAACCGTCCCCCTTACACGTCCTCCACTAAAGACAAAAATCTCCTTAACAATCCCTCTAACTAACTATCATTAGGACTAATTTCCATTCTTGAGAATGGAAATTAACGCTGCGCGTCCAAGTCTTTATATAAATCATACGAAGTCTTAATAGTTGTGTGTCAAAATCTTTATATTACAAAAAAAACAGCGAATTTTAATTCAATTTTGCAACAATTTTATTACAATTTCGCTGTAATTTGTCGTAACTTTGTTGTATTTTGCTGCATTTTTTCTCCAATTTGGATGTAATTTGTTGCAAATTAACACTTTGTGTGTCCAAGTCTTTATATAAATCATACGGAGTCTTAATAGTTGCGCGTCCAAGTCTTTATATTACGTAAAAATTACGCATTTTAATTCAATTTACTGCAATTTGACTACACTTTTTGCAACAGTTTTAAATATAAAGACTTGCTTGTTATAATATAAAGACTTGATTGTTATAATATTGAAACTTACCTGTTCTAATATAAAGACTTGAATGTTCTAATTTCGCAGCAATTTTGCTGCATTTATAAATACAAAGACTTTCTTGTTCTAATATAAAGACTTGCTTGTCACAATATAAAGAGTTGATTGTTCTAATATAAAGACTCGTATGTTCCAATTTTGTAGTAGATTTGTTGCATTTTTTAATATAAAGATTTGTTTGTTGTAATATAAAGAATTGATTGTCACAATATAGAGACTTGTTTGTTCTAATATAAAGACTTGTGAAACCACACCAATATCGATTATAGAAAGAAATAAGAAGTGAATGCAAATAATTGCTATTGCTAGATGTTCGAGTACAGAGTTTTGGAATCAGATTTGAAGACTTGAACAAGAGAGTGAGAGATCAGATAAGATCAGATTAGATCAAGAGAGCGAGAGACCATATTAGATCAAATTAGATCAAGAGAGCTAGAGAGAAAGAAACATAATTCTTCAAATTTTAAAATTCTTTAATTAGAACATAAAAATGTTGTATAGACACAAGCGGGTCATTTTGGATATGCAGTTCTCAGTACTCCTGTGCTGTGTCCTTGCACAAATTAGCTGGAGAAGAACATCCAAAAACTTCAATGTTTTATTAAAGAATAATAACAACTGACTTACTATATAGATATTTCATTAGATCTTAAAAATAATATGATGTGTACTAGAGAATGACAATAACAAAAAGTAGGAAGGAAGAAGAAAAGCAGAAGTATCATTTTATTAGAAGATAAATCGTTAGCTAATTAATTATGCTCGAAGAACTAATTTGTTGGCCACAACCCATGTACAAATTATCAAGCAACCTTTTCATTTGGTCTTCACCATGTGCAATTTCTAGTAATTTTTTCTACTGTTAATTGCACATGTGTCGCCCAGGGTACGCGTACCACTGAGCTAGGGAACGATACAGTGGTTGTCTTTCTAAATTTTCGGTGATCGCGTGGCATCGTAGAACGGACTACGGGAAAAGTAGGGCGAAGCTTCTTGGCACTCTCTCTAAAGAGAGGGAGCTTATGTGACTACGTCTGGTAGTTGTTCTTCGACCTCGCAACCCAGACCCAGTTAGGAATAGAAAATAATTTGGCCAGATGGATCTGAATATACAAAGCACCAAAGCCTTGTTCTTCTTTCAAAACTCTACTGTGTAACAAAGTTTCACCAAGCTGTCGATTAGACTGAAAACATCTTTCAAGTTTCAACATAAAAAATAACTTAATATCTGCTTTTATTTATTTTTATTAAAGTTGAGATCAAATCATCCAATCGATCGACTCCTCAGTTCCGATTTTGAACATCCTATATTCATGTGAAAGACATTCTTTTTGTCAATAAACCAACAACTGATTGTTGCCTTAATTTTTTTGTTTAAGGGGGACGCGAGAGGGGGACGGGAGAGAGACAATAGATTTACTCAATCAGTTATTAGCAAAAAAAAAAATGAACGGAATTCTGGATATAGCAAAGGCTGTTTGATACCATGATATCTAGATCAAATCTGGTAACTCCCTTAATCCGACCTCTGCAACCGTCTGTGTTGCGATGCGTGCTTTATTTTGCTCAGCATGGGAAAACTCACAAGTCTCAATTGTGTGGCATTTGAAGCATCGCCATTGAACCAGTTGTGAATTGTGATCCCTAGTTGGGATGCATTCACAAGGCAACCAGCAACTTTGTGGGTATTTCTCCACAAACTGTCCATTTTTTCCATCTTGATTTGATTGTTTCGAAATGATTTTGTGGTCGAAGATGGTACTTGTCATCGATATCGTTAATCCTGCTATTTCTCAATATTGAGTATTAGTGCAAGCGGGTGACATTTCAAATACCAACAATAGCAGTGGTTCACCAAATGAAAAATTAGAGCAACTGAGCAACTGTATTTGATCTGTAAGAAAACAATTATGTTGCCACAATATAACTAATGGGCTATTTTTTATCTAGGTTCTAATAAACTTGATTAAGGAATATTAATATAGAAGAAGCACATAACAGATAGCCTTATGAGTTTAACTCATTGAGTTATGAGGATTAATAAAGGTGAAATGCATTTAACATAAAAATTCAATGCATCAACAGATCTTTGAGAGGCGTTGATTAAATTCAATGCATTTGATCAAGAGGTGCATGTTAACAAGTGCATATCATATTCTTTCCCTTTAGGCGCAGATAAGAGTATGCACCTCTGTAATAAATGGTGCATGTATCCAACCAAATAGCACATACACATCTGATTCTTTTCTGTTTTAATAACTCTCTTCTAGTAAATATTGCTTTAATAACAAACAATTATAAATATGTGAATTCTGATGTGAAGTTGATTCTCTCTTCGTCTATTTTTCAAAAAAAAATAAGTTGTTATTACTTAGAAAGAGAGGAGAGAAATCACTTTGCGGTTCTTCTGACGTTTGCGAAGAGCAACTCAAATATTTTTCTATAACTAGACATGACAAGAGATACGCAATCTCTTGATTGATTTACGTGTGAAAATTTTGATTTCTAAAATCTTTAATGTTCTTTTAGTATTTTTAATTCTGCTATCGAAATTTTAGAAGTGATCAGTAGTACTTATGATAATAATTATATATAAGTAATTGAACACGATAGCGTCTAATTACATGATCATGTGACATAGGGGCCATTGAAATTTTATTTTTTTAAGAAACTCTTGTTAAGATATCTAAATAGCCAATTTTGATCGTCTTCGCAGAAATTGTATGCTCTCAATTTCCACGGAAAACATAAAAAATGCCATCTTTAGAAAATCCTCGGTTAAAGAAAATAGACTAAAATAAGAACCAGCAAAGCACAATTTGACTAAAGAAACATTATAATTTACATGACATTATTTTTAAAACTAAATATATAAGTTGCACCTCATGCTTCTAAAGCCACTAGCATCCAAATATAAACGCCAATCACAAATTACTTCCAGAAATACCTTGGCAGGATCTGCCAAATTTCCTCTCTCTCTCTCTCTTTTGAAACCTTGGCAGAAGCTGCCAAGTTGTTCCTCCCTCTCTCTCTCTTCTCATCTCTCCGTCCCCTAATGGCCACTGCCATGAGGATACTTGAAACGACTCACCCCGCCCAGCATATATGAATAGTCCCCACTTCCATGTGATAAACCATTCAAATCAACCCCCCTATTCATACTCAAGTCAGTTGTATGATCATATTGACTGCTTACATAATAAGGTGATGCACCAAATTGAAGAGGGTGTCCCTCTCTTGCATTTGAGCTGTAGGCTGGCAGCGTAAAGACCGGGTTATACTGCTCGGGAGGATAGAACGGGGACCCCCCAGGCAAGCCCATATTGGACTGCGGCCTGCTATCCGGAACAGGCATCCACCAGGATGGCTTTGGTTCTTCTAGCAAATCATTGATTATATCCATGTGCGGGAATTCATCTGCTATCTTTGTACGCCAGTTGGGTGGATCTCTGGGGTTCTCGGACCCATTTGGACCAACCGGTGGGTAAGGCCAGCTACTGTACCCTTGTGGTAATGACCAGTTTGGACTCACAGACTGGTGTGATCCGCTTGAGCCTGCTTGTTCAAGTGATTCATCATTCTTCCTGGCAGGAGGTTTAGAACACACAGATGATGAGAAAAGTGATGAATTTGAGTGAGACGTACCACTAGTGCTGGCATCAGCTCCGATTTGTCTAAAGAATGTCGACTGATGTCCATAGGATGAATTTGATTGAGATGTGCCGGCATTGTTTCTTAAAGCACCTTGTGCAAAGGACTGACTGGATTGGGGGGTAAAGCCAACTAGATTTGGATTTGAGTTTGAGCCCACTAAGGTGGTAGAGTTATTCCCTGTAATAGAACTACGATAAGATTGGGGGGAAATAACCAAAGCTGAAGGAGAGGAATCCATGCCAGGTGGGGTACCAACCCGACCAGATGAACTAACTGATCGTGAAAGATATGGTGAGACCAGAGCTGGTGTGCCCATTGATGTTGCAGGTCTCATTGCAGGGGGAGGCAAACCTGGTGCACTTGAAGGCCTTGAGACAGGACTTGCTTGAGCAGCTGCAATATTTTTAGTCTGAGCAAGGTTTGCAGGTTCTGGTCCAACTTTCAAAATGGATTCTGGTTTGGGGGACAGCGGTGGCCGGATGGTGAGGGTATGCTTGTTTCCCATAGACGGTACTGGTGTTGCAGCCGGAGCAGCATGAGTGGAGGCAACAGGAAGGGAAAAAGAGTTGGAGGTCACAAATGTTCCAGTTACACTGGCTGGGGTAGGGCGGACGATTTCTGCAGGAGAGGCTGCAGAACTGGGAAGCACAGGGGATGATGGTATTACACCAGGCAAAGCAGGGCTCACTGCACCAAAGGTCACAGTTTTGGCGGCCGCTGAAGGTGTGTTGCTCTTTAAGGGGATGTAGGGTTTTGCAGTGAGTTGTGGCTTGTCAGAAGGATTTGATGCAGATAAGGTTGGTGCAGATATGGATATGGCTGGTCCGGTTGGGGTTTGATGTCTAAAATGAGCTTGGGATTTGTCCTTCAGGTCTAGCTTCTTTTGCAAAACAATGGATTGCTCCTGCTGAAATGAGTGTTGAATTGAAGAAAGAAAGGATCATTTCAGGGTCAAATTGCACAAAAAATAATACTGAAAATTGGCTATGTTTATAGCTGAAGCTCCTATAATTGATCACTTACCACGTGCACAAACATATGCATAAGAAAAATAAAATAAAAATTGCACCTGGTTGAGGGAGAGAGCAGCACTTGAGTCCGGTTGTGTGTTCTCACCCTTGCCACTGGTTGAGAGAAAAGGTCCATTGGACCTGGTAATCACCGCAGTAGAAGGGCCCACTTGCTCATTTGTGACATTTGAAATAAGAGAAGAACCAGCTTTTTCATTCGGGTAACTTGCTGCCAGAGCCCAGCCCATTTTTTCCATTACAATCTTACTTCGCTGGTTTTTCCCTCTGCATATTTTTTTCTTTTTTAGTTTTATAAATTATTCATACTAGCTGGGTTTTGAAACTGGCATTATGTTCAAAGTTTTACAGAAGCAAACAGAAACAATAACCTATAAGGAGAAGTCTGGATCCTATTGCTTGACATGGAGCTTCCTTTGTTTGATGCAACCACCGGGACCCAATCATCATCTGCAAGAGTTGAGTTCTTCCTTCCTGTCTCTTCATCTTTCACCATCTCACGCTCGACAAAATCAATTGCCTCTAGGTCAGCCATTACCTCTACAATTGGAGCATCATCTCCATTGGCACATTCCTCTACATTAACATAAGTTTCTCCGGTTTCAGAAACACCTTCTGAAGCTACTTCATTGACAATCCCATCCTCAGCAGAGTTGTCTTCAAGGATTTCCTCCTGATTGGTTAGGTCAGGCTTTTCATCCTTTTCTTTCTCCTTAGATTTTTTGTTTTTCTTCTGTTTTGCCTATATTAGTACAAGATTAAAACATAAGAAATTGATACATTAGTCTATATTGTTTATTGGAAATAAGAAGATATGTCACCTGTTTTTTCTTTGTCTTTTTATCCTTCTCACGCCTTCCTTTTGTTTCAGTTTCATTCATCCAAGCCTCTTCTTCTCTAATTAGTTCCTCTTGCCTCTTTAGAGCAATAGTTTCTTGGTACGCCACCTCGACACCACTGCTACATAACCATATTAATAAAACAACATTCGAAAAGGTTATACTACTATTTTAATTTGTAAAGCAGAAGCATTGGTATAAAATATATTAAAGAATATAACCTTATACCTAAATATGTGGCAGAAAATAAATATCTCAAGTATTTTTCGGCCAAACTCAGTAAGCCGTCTCTCGTCACGCTCAATTGTATCTTTGGTTATTTCCTCCAGTGGTGGGGTTCCATCCTACATGCCAAATAAATTAACTGATATACCAAGTCTGATTTAGAACTTAGTAACGAGAATAAAAAAAATGATAATTTGAGCCAGGTTGGGCCACCAGAATCAGGTACAGTTGATTAAAGTTGTTTTTACTTGCAAATGCCGAACTAAGTCAAGCCCCATCAGACCAAAGACCAAATTAACAGATCCAACATGTGGAGCAACTTTTATATCCCTAAAATAAACTTTTGGAATAAACAATCAGCCTAACACACATCAAAATGGGGTTATATGATTAAATCCATGCTAGTTTAGTAAAGTGACTGGTCTTCAAGGACAGCACATAGGAATACCTAATTTCCTAATTTGACTGCCATAAAACCAAACTACAGACCTTATTTAGAAAGATTTTTTCATACAAACACTAGTTTGAAAGAGAGAAGCAAAGCAGTATCCGCTAATTAAAGTGATGGTAAAAAGTTTCAGCATGCAATCTCGACAGTCCAATTCAGATCTAATAAAAAGGGTAAGATCTGGCTTTTTAGGGTTTTTTTTTTTTAAGATTCATGCAATATTCCTGATAGACAGCCAATACCGCGTGCAAGAATTTCATGGTAGAGAAACAAATTGCATGCCATAGTTTCATGGCAGAGCAACTATGGCAGCAGATATGGCTTCGTGAAAGACAAGGTGGGTTGAAATAATTCTCTGATGAGCTTGGCGGGAGCAGTGATTGGGTCAACTGGGTATAGCATGTCAGTAAATGTACCCTGCCAATAGTAAGCTCCTCATCGTCAGTTGATTGGTTCGATCGAAGATGAAGTGGGTCAAAGCAAAGCCTAGCAGATTTGAACTTTTTGGTTAGCTGAGAATGGGAAAGGTTGACAGAAACCATCTCAGTGGAACTTCGGACTAAGCAGGACAGGTCCCCATCAGAGAAATCTGATTGATCGGTCATGGAAGTAGACTGGTATGAGAAGAGCGGGCGCGAACGAAAGGAAGTTTATCTAATATTGAGGACAATTATCTAAATCAATTTGAGGAAATGGGGAAAGTGAAGATGCTTCGGGAGGAAAGGAACCGATCGTGGCATTTAAGGGGAAAAGTAATGATTAAAATGATGACTTCGTGATTTGGAGGAAGAGATTTGGGCTTAATATATTTTGGGCTTTGGGTCTCCCTTTATGTGTGATGCTAATAAACGTGGGCTAATTTATTAGGATGTGTTTCGATGAATGGATGAGTTGGTGAGGTTAGTGGCTAACTCATGATTTGGAATAGCTGCTAACCCAATAAATTGATTGGGTTAGTAGAATAGCAATATTAGCTCACTAACCCAATAATTCGAAATAGCTATTTTATCTAAACACGGAATAGCACCCCGAAATAGTCACTAACCCGAGATAGTGCTATTCTAGCACCATCGAAACACACCCTTAGAGAATGAAACCTTTTAGAACAACAGATTATAGTGTTTCTTTGATCAGATTTGACCCAAAACCCAACCAAGTTCCGTCCTTATTTGGTAATTAACTCCTGTAAAGAAGGAAATAAATTAAAAGGAAACAAGATAACCTACTTTAGTTGTACGGTTTTGTGAGACCTTGTCATCCTTGTTGGAAGAAGTGTTCTGGTAAGGCACTGGTTCCAACACAGCACGCTCAAGCAGCGACATGACATCATCAGCTAAGACAAACATGTCCTGTTCAACCCACACCATGGGAGGGGACATCTCCTCCAGGTCAGCTAGTCTTACTTCTCTCCACTTCTTGTTTTTCATGCTCTGTAACTCAAGGGCTCTGAGTCCGCTGTAGAGGGCATCCATAATGAGGGTAGAGGTGACCTCTTTCTCAATGAAGAAATGTTTTACTATTATTTTTAGTATAGCATCACTTTTCTCTCTAGACATGCAATGCCTTTCACTTGCACTTGTACCCCGCCAGAAGGCATGGAAACTGCAAAAAAAATCCTATAATAAATTAGAAATTCTGCACAAAATGGTATCATTGAGCTCTATTAATAAGATACATGAGAGATCTCATGCCAAAACCAATTTGTTTTGGTCCCAAACAAGAGTGAGCCAGCTGTACAATGAACCAGCTTGGTTTGGTTCTGTACATTTAGGATTTAGTAGTCAGCATGGAATATTTCCTTCTAATTGTCTAAATGTGATGTATCAGAAAAAGCTCCTTATTGGCAGAGCTTTTTTTCTTTTTGTTTGGGAGAATGCATGTGAAACTACATATAAAATGGGAATATGAAATAGCTAACCTTGACCATTTGGATTTATCATCGATAAGTTTGACAAGACGTGCTCTTCTTTCCTCAACAAAACGTCGGCAAATATTCTCAATGTTTGTCATGTAAATGCGAACCAGTTCTCGCCGATACATTCGATCCAGGCAACGGAATGGATGATCAAGTTTCTCCCTTAAGTAAAGGGAAAGTAGGCAAGCAAAAAGGATTATTAAGATAAATTTGATAGTTCTGACAGGAAAAGGACTAAAAGCTTGAATATAATTATAATTTGTAATAAAAATGCACCTAATAACTTGCACTTGAGCTTTTATGACAAGAGCCCCTTCTGTGAGAAAACCATCTTGCACCTTTGATAATTCCATGAATTTTTTCCAGCCCCAATCATGCTCTTTCTTCCAAAACCGATGTAATGTATCTGCAAATACTTAATATCATGAAGTGAAATTTTTTTCGAGGGGTTGGGGGAGCAGTTACTAAGAAAATGTGCATCTCTCTCAAAAAAAAACCAACCTGAATATTTTGATTTCTTTGGATCTTTATTGACAACAGCTATTGTAAACTGTGCAAAGTGGCTCCATCCTGAAATATCACATCATTTCCAAGAACTTACATTCAAAATAAATAAATAACAGTACCAACACAGACAAACAAATTGCATACCAGGAAGGAGCTTGTCATGATTAAACACACAAAGAAACAAGGAAATGTGATGGCACACGTCACACCCCTGCGGATATAACAAAATATACCTGCACAATAATTTCGGGATTCCAAACTTGAAAAGAAAGGAAAAAGAAACAAGAATATAACTGTACTTGATACAAAAATTGGACCAATGTGAGCTTACCACTTGTAACCACCTGCATCAAAGGGGTCACTTTTCAATTCTTTCTTTTCATTTGAGAAATTTTGTATCGTCCAGGTATGTTTTCCAAATAGTTCAGAAGGCTTCGGTCCTGATAAAAAAAAATGAAACAGCTGGTTTAAGAAGCTCCAGAAGAAGACAACTCCGCAGGACAAACAGCATGCATGCTGATTATAAGTTTCCATATCACATGTGCTTATCCATTTAAAACGTGAATAGCTTTTGAGAATAGACCTCTTAAAGCTCAATGTAAGTACCATGTAAGTCACAAAGAGATCAGTATGTACCAGTCCTCTGTTCAGCTAAAAAGTTGCCTTTGACAAGTACAAGAAATAAATACAAGTGCCTTTCGAAATGAAAAACTTGGATAAATACAGACCATCATCTTCACTATCAGTATCCCAAAAAGGAGAGGTGGAGGGTGTTCCATTCTCCACCTGCTCATAAGATCTCCATTCCACATTTAAACCTGAGTCTCCAATCTCACTGTGCTCTTCTGAGGGACCCACTTCTGTTCCATATTCATCCGATGGTGTTTCTGCCATGAACTCAAAATTCTTTCTGTTGTTTTAGATTCCTATCTTTATTTCTTTATATAACTTTTTTTACTTCACCTGTCAATATGGAAAGAAAAACAAATTGTAGATATGACTACTACTTTTTCCAAAGAAAATTTAACAAACAAAACTGCTAGATAATAACAGTAGGTCACATGACTGTTAGGAGAAGTCATTTGTAATTTGGTAGAGAAATCAGCAACCATTAGTTTAGATGGCAGAGATTAATGTACTGTCAAACCCAACCCATTCACCCTGCCTGTGAATTTAAAAAAATAAGAATTACATCCATGACCCTGGTTTCAAAAATTTGACAGTCATGGTTCTATTTTTCTGCGTTTAGCATTTAACGTTCTGATGTGTTTTCTAGATATGCTTTAACTTCGCATATGCTTTTAGCTGTAATTAACCGTTGTATAAACCCATCTAATTTTTATTTGCAATCTAATGTTGCTAACCTTTTTTTAGCAACAACACTCTAAAAGGCATGTGTGAAGTAAAGACCGTACTTATCAAATTTATGAGCCCTGGTATTAGTTCTTTGCATATCCAAAACACCTAAACGCTGTCTTCTGAGGTTCTAATAAGTGGCTCAACTATAACCAATTATTAATTTCAGATAATTGGGTGTGTTCTGAGCTATTTTAACTATTTTTTATTGCTAATTTATGATACGGTGTATTCCGAGAGGAGAAAAACTACATGATGATAGAATTAAGTGCAGATTAACCTCAGTGACAGGAGGAGATCTTTGTAAGTGCATCGGGGTTTTAGAAGTTTACCTATGAGATGCAAAGCAAAGGGGACGAAACTGAGGCACAGAGAGAGTCGAGTAATAGATTGGGACGAGAAAGAGGAAAAATGAGAAAATTGATTTTGTTAGAAAATGGTGGATTTTTTTCTTAAAAATCCTTCTATAGTGTGATATTTGCGTTTAAGACCTCCGATAGAGGGCTAGAGGAACAGAATTTTTTTTTGTCCGACCCTGAAAAAAATAAGAACTACATCCACGACCCTGATTTTAAAAATTTGACAGTCATGGTTCTATTTTTCTGCATTCAACGTTCGACGTTTAGATGTGTTTTCTAGATATGCTTAACTTCAGATATGCTTTAACTTTAATTAACCGTTGTATAAACCCGCCTAATTTTTATTTGCAATCTAATGTTGCTAACCTTTTTTTAGCAAAAACACTCTAAAAAGCATGTGTGAAGTAAAGATCGTACTTATCAAATTTATGAGCCCTGTATCAGTTCTTTGCATATCCAAAACACCTAAATGCTGTCTTCTGAGGTTCTAATAAGAGGCTCAACTATAACCAATTATTAATTTCAGATAATTGTGTGTGTTCTGAGCTATTTTAACTATTTTGGATTGCTAATTTATGATACAAAACTATATTTGACATCAAAAATTAATATATCTGTGTAAAAACCTGCCAATTTCATTTAACAAGCTAACACAGTCATTCCAGTACCAAAAAAAAAAAAAAAAAAACAGGACCACAACCCTTGAAAATGCAAAAGAGACGACCCATGTATAGAAAAAATAGATAGACAAATTCGGAACTCAGAGACAGTCCAGCTGGGAAATCGAGAAAAAAATATAGATAGGCTGCTCCAATTCGAACGGGTCAACCACGAACCTAAGAGCTCAAATCTCCGAGAGGAGAAAGACTACGTGATGATAGAATTAAGTGAAGATTAACCTCAGTGACAGGAGGAGATCTTTGTAAGTGTATCGGAGTTTTAGAAGTTTACCTTATTAGTGAGATGCAAAGCAAAGGGGACGAAACTGAGGCACAGAGAGAGAGAGAGAGAGAGGCGAGTAATAGATTGGGACGAGAAACTGAGAAAGAGGAACATGAGAAAATTGATTTTGTTAGAAAATGGTGGACTTTTTTCTTAAAAATCCTTCTATAGTGTGATATTTGCGTTTAAGACCTCCATTAGAGGGCTAGAGGAACATTAGTAAAAGCTGAACGCACATAGAAGTATAGGACCACCTCAACCGTTGTTCGCATTCAAACACGTAATGTAGGTCGTCGTCACTTACATGTGGACCCACATAGGTTGTTGTCAAAGAAAAAGAATAGTTGGTCCCATATATCAGCAACATACTGCACACTATTATTCTCTATTAAGTCATATAATCCTCAAAAGAAAATAAGTCTCCGATTCATATTGCGGTTCGTGTGTTGCATTTTGTAAGATCTAGTCGTTAATTGCAGAGAAGAGAGAACTCCGAATATGTCAGTAACAAATTGCACACTATAATGCATTATCTTGGCTATAGAAAACACAGAATGAAATCTGCGTCAAAAGGGCATTTTAGTCCCCCGATTTACGTAGCACTTCGTAATATCAGCAATGTGTTGCACGTATCATTCTTTATTCGCGCCAAAGAAAATTCAGAATCTGCCTCCAAAAAACAAAAAAGAATTCAACTCTGGTAATTTATTAGAATTTTGAAATCAGTAAACTGACACATAAAAATATGATTTTGCTATCACTTATTATACTTTCAGTATTTACTAGTGCTAAATAAGTTACTAAAAATAATACAAAACAGATTATTATCTCGAGATTAAATTTTTCTGTCAAATTCATCAACTGAAATATTCAACTGGATCTTTTACGTTTTGCAGAATATAGACACAACTATCTTGAATTTTTTTTCAGTCACTCCTCAAAAGCAGGGGCGGATCCAGGATTCTCGCCAGGGGGTTCAAGATTTACGGTATTTTCTAGGGGGTTCGAAATGATGGTTATTTTTAAAAAAAATTATTTTACATGGTCATTTATGCAAAAAATTTCAAATATATGGTCATTTTTGAAAAAAAAAATTTAAAAATATATGGTTATTTTTTAAAAAAAAATTCTAGGGGGTTCAGCTGCACCCCCTGATGCAAAGTGTCTCCGCCCCTGCTCAAAAGTATTAATAATAATTGAAGAAAATACTAGTAATAGCTGATGAAAGCAATAAATACTTATAACTAATGTATCAATAGTGTTGCAAGCATTAATGGTCGGTACTTTTTGAGAAAAATGATCTTCTCAACTATAGACATATATTGAGAGGTCATTATATGATCAAATCCAATGAGCATGGCTAAAATAATATGCATAGTACACCACATAACGTACTATGCGCTCATTTGTATTTAATTTGGTCATTAAATTGATATTTAAGTTACTCAATAAATTCTTCATATCAAAATCTTGTAGGAAATAAAATTTCGTGATTTTTAGAGCTTTCTTGCTATTTTTTAAATATTTTTTAAAAACAGCCCAGAAATGGCACTTTTGTAGTATTAAATCTGGACTGTTTTTAAAAAATATTTAAAAAATAGCTAGAAAGCTCTAAAAATCACGAAATTTGATTTCCTACAATATTTTCATATGAAGAATTTATTGAGCAACTTAAATCTCAATTTAATGACCTATATGCATAGTACAAAATGTGGTGTACTATGCATATTATTTTAGCCATGCTCCAAATCCAATAGTTAAATGAGCCAAGAACTCAGAAGCCAGTCGGAAGTCTCGAAGGAGACCTGCACGAATTACCATCAAACACATCATATGATCTGACGAACAACTTGAAATATCTTCTCGAAGAACTTTTTCAAGAGAGGATATTTATTATTGGCTCAAACAATATCTTATATTTTTTATTTGCAAAACTATTTGAATTTTATTATTTTTTATATTTGAAAATATTTGTAGGAATATTTAAGCAAAAGCATAAGGAGCACAAGAAACGATCAAGGAAGATCTAAGAGCAAATTTAGAAGATCAAGATCAAGATGAAGAACTGATTAAGTTAATTAGAGTTCAGTTTGTTTAAATTTGAAATTAGAAAGAGCAAGAATACCAAAACAAAACAACAAAAATAACAGTTTTGAAGCAACAAAGTTATATAACGTTGTATATTGACATACAACGTTGTATATTGGCATATAACGTTTTACATTGGCATACAACATTGTATATTGGCATATAACGTTTTACATGCATATAACGTTGTAGGAAATTTCTTGAGCTGCTCACTGACTCCAATGAAGCCCCATCGTTACTGGAATTTTTGTAATGTTGTACAACGATTCTGACAAAATTTAGAAACGTTGTGTAACGTTATAATAAGTGATATAACGTTGTAGCAACAAAATGCCAAATAAACAGGCAAATTTATGACAACTCCAACGGTTAAAAACTCCCCTACATTGGTGTGTAACGGTATACATTGGTGTACAACGATGTAAAGAATTCAGATAACAATGCAAGTGTTTCAAGATCTTTAGGAAAGGGGATCCCTTCACCCCTTCTTGCACAACTATCTCATATTGCAAAATCTATTGTTCCATCATTATTGAGCTTGAAACACTTTGTCAACCATTGCTCAAATCCCTAGTTTAAATTAGCTAAATCTATTCTAGGAATTGTTGAGAGTTTGTTTGAGTGATTAGTTTTATCCTTTCATCATCTATCTTTGTGTGTGTTTAGTTGTCTTGAACTTCACCGATGTGTATAAAAGAACTCAAGATAATTGGCTCGGTTCTTCACCGGCATGTGTAATTTAGCCTCATTGAACTTAAACAAACTCATATTCTAGTTAAGCCCTAAATTCAAAATTCTCTTCCGCTAAACTCTAAACTTGTCAACTAGGGCTAACAAAATTAATTTTGTCAAGAGAGGGTAAATTGCAAAAATTATAGGGGAGCTTTATTCAAAAACTCCATATACTAAGGGGGGTTTTATTGTTAAATGATCAATTATTATTATGAAGTGCATTAATTAAGGGGAGCACATTTTTTTCAAAAATCATATTTTTGTCGATTTCCAAAAAGAAGGAGAATAGGGACATATCGGGAAAAATATCAAGTGTTGTAAATTTTCAAAATTTAAAATTTTGCCATCATGCACTTTGGTTTTGCAAATCGTCAAGGAGGAGATTGTTGTACCAAGTAATGTCTCGAATTTGTCGATTTGTAAAACCAATCTTTGAATTTAGCATCTTTCTTGTGAGCATTTGTTTATATTTTAATTCAAGCAAAAAGAGAGAAAAAAAGCAAGAAAGGAGCTGAAGACAATCAAGAATGAAGATTTGAAGACAATATATATGCTAAACCCTAAACCCTAAACCTAGTGTCTTTTATACTAGTGAAAACATATCTTGGAAAGACACCGTAATTAATACCAAATATTCTTTGGAATATTTGATAATATATTATCTCCAATTCTTTTTCAAATTATCATATTTACTATTGTAAACACATTCTCTAAATTTGGTATTGTTTGGAAACAAGTTAGAAAGATATCGGCAAAATAAGGCAAAGTTTTCTGCCTCTGCAGAGGTCTCTTGTGACCGCAATTGATTTGGATCCAAACTTGGTAGGAAATTTGTCAAGTGTCTTGTGGTCGCAATTGAACTGCTGAATTTTTAGCAGATTTTTTTCAAGTCTCCTGATTATTTTTAGCCGCAAAGGGGACCCTTGCGATCGCAAGATAGTTGCGAATTCTTTTATTTTGCTTGGGCTTTCTCCAAAATAATTGATTTTAGCCCAAACAATTTTTCTAACTTTAATTAATACTAGTATTAGTTTAATTAATCATAATCAGTCCATCAATAATTATAATTAATTCACATTAAATTTCATATGTATTCGTACCCAAAATCTTAGTGAAATATATATTATGCATTGTATAAATTAATCACATTTATAACATATCTTATATTACTTCTCGTAATATTGGTGACGTGGTATATTAATCATATAATACGTAGTCCAAACTTTATATATTGGATTTGATGTCTCCATTCTAACAATCCCCCACATGAACAATTTTATCTTGCCTTTTATTAGCATTTATACTAATTATAGATATTTGACTAAA
Source organism: Eleocharis quinqueflora (assembly GCA_964058865.1). Classification (NCBI taxonomy): domain Eukaryota; kingdom Viridiplantae; phylum Streptophyta; class Magnoliopsida; order Poales; family Cyperaceae; genus Eleocharis; species Eleocharis quinqueflora. The sequence continues at coordinate 38,272 of CAXKVX010002580.1, forward strand.
TTCTATATATCAAGATAAAATAGTAGTAATTTTGTAGCAAAATTAATTATAATTATATATAAATAAAATATATAGAGAGAGTTGCTAATGGACGGGTTCCAGTCCATATCCAGTTCAGTCCGCTAATGAGGAGTTGAAATCCATGACCAAATCAAGTCCATAATTATCTACTAATATCCAGTTCATGTCCAGTTCATCTTATAACCGAATAGTGTCCACTATTTGTCCATAAGCTAACCATATGGACATGATTCTAGACACCACAGTACATTGTTCTCTTTAAATTAAAAGCTCTTTCATCATTGTATTGAATAACTTAGGTTTCTTTGTGCGGATAACTTTGTTCTCTCTTTGTGAAACAGAGAATTAGAACTTGATTGATCTATTGGGATGTTTGAATATACTTTCATTTAATCTCACATTGAGATCGTACATAGTACACAATTTGTCCACATTAGTCCATAATTTGTCCACAAATAATCCAATTCAGTTTTATCAATTGGACTTGAACTGAATTTCAACCAATACCAAGAAATAGTCTAGTCCATAAATGTCCAATCCATTTTGTCCATGAACCGTCCTGTTTATTAGCAACCATGTACATAGTACACAATTTGTCCACATTAGTCCATAATTTGTCCACAAATAATCCAATTCAGTTTTATCAATTGGACTTGAACTGAATTTCAACCAATACCAAGAAATAGTCTAGTCCATAAATGTCCAATCCATTTTGTCCATGAACCGTCCTGTTTATTAGCAACCATGTATATATATATAGAGAGAGAGAGAGATATATGCTAGGGAGCACCAAATTGCTCGTGCTCCACATCCGTTATATCTAATTTGAAAATTCCAACGACCAATCCGAACCGTTGAACATGATCTACATATTGAAATCTACTTGGAGATTGCATTTTACATTTTTTTGAATTTTTTTGCTATTTTTTTAAAGAGGTAGAAAAGTTGCTAATCGAACGGTTTCTGGACCAACAAAAGTTGCCATTTTTCTACCTCTCTAAAAAATAGCAAAAAAATTCAAAAAAATGTAAAATTCAATCTCCAAGTAGATTCCAATATGTAGAACATGTTCAACGGTTCGGATCGATCATTGGAATTTTTAAATTGAAGATACGGTGTGGAGCATTAGGGGTTTGGTGCTCCATGGAGCACCCTAGCCTAACTTTATATATATATATATATATATATATATATATATATATATATATATATATCCTAAATTACAATTAATTTGCAACTACTCCTAATTGACAGAAAATTAAATTTCTGGAAAATGGCACAATTAACCTGTCAATTCAATTGTTTGTGCCACTTTTCAGAGTCATTGCGGCCGCAAAACTTCCTGTCAATTCAAATTTTATTCTCTGGAATTTCCAAAAAATAATACAATTACTATTATGTTGCGGGCACAATCACCTTAGGTTGCGGTCGCAATAACATCTATCAGTTCAAAGTTTGGGCAGCCAGCAACCTAGAATACAAAATCCCTGTCAATTCAATCAATTTTCCCATAACACTACTAAAATCCTAGTGTCTTGCGGCCGCAATGAATTTCATTGCGGTCGCAATGAGCCTATGACATGGAATTTTCATTATTTTCAGAAACAGAGACATGCCTGAAATTCATTGCGGTCGTAATGAAATATATTCCGGTTGTAATTGATCTTATTTAGTACAAATTGGCTCTGTTTTGGAAACAAACCTTTCTGGAATTAACTGTTTCGAATTTTTGACTGAAATTATTGCATTTCTTTCTTAAAAAACAACTTTATTTGTCAAATAATTATTCTAAATATTAACAAACATAAAACTTGAATAATATCAATTTCAAATTCGCATAAAAGGCAAGGAAATTTGATAAAATTCAAATTTTTAGTTTAATTAATACTCCAAGAACAAATTATTCACAAATTCAATAAAGCAACCAAAAAATGCAATAATTAAAATTCGATAAATCCAGGAAAAATAATATTTCGAGCATGCCCAACGGGTAGGCTCTGATACCACTTGTTGTATAATTAATTGGTGCAATTCAAGTGTGAATGGTATGACCCTCTTTTGTAATCCCTTTTGGTCTTGTCTCTCAACTCCTTCTTGAGATTTCATTTGAGGAAAAATCCTAAAACATGTGTGAATGGTATGACCCGCTTTGTCACACATAAGGCACACTATTCTTTTTTCTTCCTCTTCTCTTTTGGAGTTAAGCCTTCTTTCATAGGCAAACAACCCTTGAATCATCTTGGTAAGAATAGTATTTCCTTGTTATGGTCTTGGTCGAATTCTTGGAAAGGACTCTCAAGTTGGGTTCTAGTGTTGAAAGATGAAGGGTTGTTGTATGAAGAGGGGTTGTGATAAGATTTGGAGTTGTTGTAAGGCTTAGAGCTAGTGCCACGGTTTTGTTGTCTTGGTCTTCTCCGATTTGTTGAAGGTGTTGTATAATTAATTGGTGCAATTCAAGTTAGGATATCATATAATTAACCATTTTCTAATCTAAAACAATTGCAATTCAATCAATTTACCGTTGCGACATGAATGAAATAAATAAAGAGCGGAAGTGTATTTTACTTACTTTCCATCTCCTTTTCGTTGTCTCTGGTCTCTAGCTTGATCAACGTCAAAGATGTCTTGTTTCTCGGAAGTCCTTCATGTCGTGTCTTTTACCGACGAGTCCTTCCAAACGATTCAGAGTCGCCTTTCTTTTCTCTGACAGTCACGAAATTCCCGACAGAGTATCAATACTTAATGGAGAGTATATGGGTGGCTATGCACAACTCGTGTGACCTATCAACAGTAAATTTCTACTGTAAATCAGTACCCTTAACGTTTGGAGATCCGGGACCTTTTATAGGCGTCTAAGTGTATCTTGGAAAGATGCCAACTTAATTATCAAATATTCACCAAATATTTGTAATTATATTCTCTCCAATTCTCTTCCAAATTCTGATATTTACTACTGTAAATACATCCACAAATTTGGTATAAAAACTAAATTATCCAATCAGAAAGATATCGAGAGATTTAGGCAGTCAAAACATGCCTTACAGTAGGTCTCTTGCGGCCGTAATGAATCTCATTGTGCTCGCAATAGACTTGGCAATTTCAGACTTGGCAACTTCATGCCAAGTCTCTTGCGATCGCAATGGGATCCCTTTTGGCCGCAATAAATCATGCCAAAGTGGTAGATTTATTGCCATTCTTCCTCTACTATATTGCGGCCACAATGAATCTTATTGCGGCCGTAATAGATATTCGCTTGTGCTGTTTTGCTTGGGTTTTGATCCAAATTAAGTTGGATTTAGCCCAAACAATATTTCTGACTTTACACTAAGACTCATATATACATTAATTGATCATAATCAGTCCATCAATAATTATAATCAATTTGGTTAAGTTCTATATGCATTCGTGTCCAAAATCTTGGTGAAATATGTATAATGCCTTGAATATTAATTAATCACCTTTTACGGCATTTCCACATGTTACTCCTCGTAACATTAGCGACAGTACATGACATGTAGTAATTATATAACACATAGTCCAAACTTAATTTATTGGAATTGACGTCTCAATTCCAACAGAAGGGTCTCCTCAAAGGTCTTAAGGAAGGAGTAGATTTCTTCGGGAGTAAATGGTACCTCCCTTGCATTGTGCATGGCTCCCAAAGAACTCATATAGCCTTGCCACGATAGCCCTCTCATCATAATTCTTATGAGTTTGCTCGTCACCTTGCAAGGCGTCAACAGGTCACCTATTTCAACAAAATCGTTTGTCATAAGGGTTAGCCTAGTATAAATATCTTCGATAGATTCATTATCACCAATCCTAAAGTTTTCAAAAAGGGATTGGAGACCGATGCCCCTTGACCTCTTCAACAAGTCATTGCCCTCATACTTTCTCAATAGGGCTTGCCACATGCCATATGCGTTGCTAGCCTTACCAAAGATAGGTGCAATCGATTCATGCACTGAGGCTAGAATTGCATTGACGGCTTGGTCATTCTCTCTTTTCTTTAAGAGAGATTGAACGGTTAACTTACTAGTTTCCACATTAAAATTCCGGTATATATTTGGTATTCACAATATCTAAAAGATCTATGATGCCTAGTAGTTGGCCATGCATCTTTTTCAATAACCGAAAATTTTGCAACCTTGCCCCAATACGGGTAGAGGAGCTACATGTCTATAGGTAGTGGCCATTTGGTTGGTATTACAATTGATCTTAGCTTGAAATTAAGAGGTTTTCTAATTCACAAGAACAACATGCTCTGATACCACTCTGATACACCTAGGCGCCTAGGTGTATATACAAATTCGTTCGATTTACCAACCAATTTAACAATTCAAATTTCAATTCAAACACCAATTAACTAATCAAGCAATACTAATCAATTCTATCAAGCAACTCTAATTAGCAATTCAAGCAATTTCCTAATTACCCAATTCAAGCAACAATTCACCGATTCTCTAATTAAGCAATTCGATCAAATTCACAAGGACACAAGCAATTGACAACTATTGAAATAAAAGAGAATAAATGGAAAGAAGGTGGCTCAATCAAATGTTGACGGAGTTCGGCTTGCCATTGGGCCATGCTTATGTCTTCGAGTCCCTGGTGTCCCTGCTTCTTACAGTAAAAAGTCCGGTCCGCTCCACTAAACAATCATAGCAATTACAAGTCGGAATCCAACTTCCTTTACACACTCCGGTAGGATAGTTGGACCCAAGGTTTTCACAAAATCTCACAAATAGATATTAGAGAAATAGATAATAGAACCAGAAATTGAATGCACAAGCTAACTCTCAACACCCTCTAGAATAGTTTAGCTAAATAAAATTGGGAGTTTGATGAAGGTTTGGCAAATTAAGAAAAGCACTAGAATGCAAGATTAATGGCTGCTGTTAAGGATTTAGAAAGCTAAGTTTTCAGATATGTAAAAGGAAGAAGAAGGTCACTTTTATAGGTGTTGGTTTCTGCCAAAAAATAGGTCTTTGGAATCTAGCGTTATAACGCTAGTTACTGTAGAATTTCTAGCATTATAACGCTAAGGTAGATGAAGAAAAAAAATTTGTGACGTTGAATTTGGATTTTTGTGAAACTTTTTCATAGCGTTATAATGCCAAGTTATGTACAAAACTTACCGTTATAACACCATCACAAGTAGGACAAAATTTTGTGTCATTTGAAATTTAATCAAGTGTTATAACGCCAAAGGTGACGTTATAATGCTAAACCAGAATTGTCCAGTACTTAGTAAATTTTGGACAAATGCTCACCTTAGCATTATAACGCCAAATGTAGCGTTATAACGCTAAGTCTTTGGAAATTCTGGTTGAAATTTTTGCTACTAATCAAACAATGTTTTTAAACAAATATAATTTATTTTGATAATCTTTGATAATATTTAAGATGTAATCTTGATATCTTGATTTTTTGGTTTGTTCATTTTCTATTTTTAAATCTAATTTTACAAAATTCAACATTTTAGCGTTATAACTCCAAATCTGGAGTTATAACGCTAAGTCTCAGGACTTAGCCATTTTGGGGCAAATCCATGTCTTAGCGTTATAACGCTAGAGATAGCGTTGTAACGCTAAGTCTCTGGAATTTCTGGTTTGAAAATTTTGCTACTAATCAAACTTGCATTTTTGATCAAACAAAGTTTATATTGATAAACTTAAATGATATATAAGACATATTCTTGATGTTTTGAAATTTAATTCTTTCTCAATATATTTTTAAAAGCCATTTTAAACTTTCTATGTTCTGACGTTATAACGTCAAAGATGGCATTATAACGATAAGACTGAATGACTTCAGTCTTAGCTAATTTGGTGATTTCTTGCATTCTGGCGTTATAACGCCACACATGGCGTTATAACAGTATTTGCTATTTGATTCAGAATATTACTAATCAACTCCCAATTTCAAATTAGCTAAGATACAAAAGATTAAACCTAAGTCTTATCTAAGAAGTAATTTGAGGATTTGAGCTCCAATTCTTTCTTGGTTTAATATTTTGGCCCTTTTGAACTTTCATCAATGCCCTATAATATTTCTTCACCAAAAACACAAGAATTGATGAGATTAAATGTTGTTTTGCAAATCAACAAACTTTAGAAATTATTTGATGTAACAATCATCTGTGATACACGTTTATTACAAACATTTTCTAGTAATGACCTATACACAAAAGGTATCATTAAATAAGGTTTTTACAATGTATTATTTTAAATTAATGTAATTATAAAAATATATTGCTTATAATAAAATTACTACAAAATACAATTCAAAATTACTATAAAATATAGTACAAAAATTACAAGGAAGAACTTAAAGTAACAAATTACAAAGTCATAATAAATAAAATCTATATTTTTCGACAATGACAAATTACAATCTATTATTTTAAGTTGATTTGTATACAATATTAAAGTCCTAACAAGTAAATAATTAAAAAATACATTCAATAATAGAAGTATAAAATTATTAAATTTAAAATGACTAATAATAACAAAAATTTAGATAATGAAAATTGAAAAACTTACAATTCAATGACTTTTTCCAAAATTTTAAGTAGTAAACAAAATTTTTGGTTACTAAATATAGTAAAGATGAGAGTGAGAGGGAAGGAGATGTGGCCAAATTTATATAATGGCAGAATGTGAATGGGCGGTGTTGCCAACACCGTCCAATTGAAAATTTTGGCATTGGCCTGTGTTGGCAACACCGTTCAATCCAAAAGTTTGTTCTTTCGATGCAAAAGGTGACGATGTTGTAGTTAATGGGTATTTGATTAAAAATCAGGGTTCAAAATACCGTCCTTTTCGAAAGACCAATGTTTCTAACCCCGATCTTTTTGGCTTCCATCGTCTAAATATCATTTATTTATTTAATTTTTATGGATAATGTTACGTAGATACCAATATTGATACTGTAAAACCCACTATTCTTAATAATTATATTAATTAATAACTATCTTGTTAACTATAAAATTTATCATTAATTAAAATATTAACAACATTCAAATACTAAATTATAAAATTTTAACTAAAGATTAAAATAACAAGCTAAAAATCGATAGCCACATGCTTAGCCACACAAATCAGTCAATAAAACAACCTAGGAATTCTTTGTCTGCGCTGAAATTTCGAGTTCATTCGTGTGCAAACCTCCTGCAACCCAACAGGTCAGCTTCGTATGCTGCAGGGACTTGCTACACGATAGACCACACATAAGAAGGCAATGAAAGAGCCCCCCTGACAGCCAGGCGAACTTCTCGAGAGACAGATTTGTCTCTCGAGATCTGCTGCGACGAGATCAGGAGAGTTTGATGGGGCGAGTTTCCCCTGGGCTGAAGCAAGACTTAAGATGAGTAGTTACACGAGAAGCTTCAAACGTTTCAATTCGCAGAAAATCTCGTTGACCCCAACAAAATCAAGAAAAATTCGGCCTTGGATTTTCCCATCTTTCTCCGCACCCGTCCCCATCTCACCCTCTCCGACTTCTCTCACTCGGCATTAAATGCATGATTTCTCTCTCTCTCTCTTTTCCCTCGTGTCCTTCCCAAGGCAAATGCCTCTCTTTTTTTTTCCTTTCTTCTCTCCCACTGGCTCCCTTCTTTTCCCCTTTCTTCTTTTCTGTCCTCTCCTGCTCTCTCTCTTACCCGTTGCAACCTATCTTTTTCTCTCCTTTACCTTTCTCCCACTCCCATCCATCTGTTCCCCTTCTCTCTCTGTTATACTCCTCGGTTCACAGTAACAACTGTCACTCTCGGTCACCTCCGAGCGACTATGGCTGTCCTATCTCCCTTGACCCAGTACACCCCGCACTATTCACCCTTAATGGCGAAGCCATCATGAGTAGCCTTATGCACGATACCCCCTTTTTGCTACTCCCTCTTCTACTTATATTCCCGATCGGCCTCGATCTCTCTCTGTTGAGTCCCCTACTCATGCGTTGAGATTTTTTTTACCCATTTGATAACCTTTTCAGTAAAATTCAAAGGAACAGAGAAGAGAAGAGGCAGAAGAGGAGGAGGAGGTTAAACCCCCCACACCCACTCGATTCAAACTTGTTCTGTACCTCTGTTACTGTTAAAAACCCTAAACGATTAAACCTTGCGATCTTATTTGTTGTTTCGTTGCTCTGTGCTTGCTGTGCTGTGGTTTTGCTTTTCTTTCGTTCTTGTTTGGTTCCCTTGTCGCTCTGTGTTGTGATGATGCTTGCTGGAAAATATTGTGGTTAATTTTGGGATCTAACTTGTTGATTGTCGAACCAATACCAACTTTGCTTGTCTGCCTATGAGGGTTATTCTAGTACCGGTTGAATTGTGCTAAAATGTCCTTCTAGTGATCACTGGCCCTTGTTTTGATCTTTGAACTGACCAAATGAAATTGCTGTTGGTTGGGACGGGTTTGGGGAAAACTATGTGGCTACTGTACCAGAACAACCTATATCTGGTTTAGTAATAACAGAGGTTGTTGTGAGTTCTGGTAGTCCGAACCACTGAGAATCATACCAGCCCACCTCCGGCACCTTGTTGCACTGGGTTGCCAGCACCAGTGCAGCAGATTTCCTTGCGCTGGGCTTTGCTGTGTAGTGATTAATTAAAGGGGAATTGGGCCAGAAGTGATGACTGGCCCAGGGGAAGTTATGTTGCGACTTGGGCATCTAAGGGCTTTAGTGAATTAAATAAATGCTAAAGAATCAAGTTGGGGTTTTGAAACCCATTTTATTTTTGCCATTTGACCCTTGCTGGAATTTAAGAATTAGAAATGATAAATGGGCTTATTAAGGCCCATCTTGACCCATCAGATACCATAAGGCCCTTTCTCATTTAAATAAGAATAAATAGTTGCTAGGTATTTTCGGGCCTGGGCCCTGTTTTGGCCGAGGGGGTATATACAAATATTACATTACAAAATTAGCGATCCGACTCGTAATACTTAGTAACTAGACCCGGGGATAAAAAGGACCGAGAAAGGTATATTTGGGGAAATGACGACTAAAAGTCCGTACAGCACGAGCTACGGCTATGACGCACGAGTACGGACTTCTGATCCCACAGGATTAACACCAAAAATAAAATGTAAATTAAAAATTGGACCAACTTGTGTTTCTTTGTGTTTTGTATATTTTCTGTATTCTTCTATACTATATGTAGCACAATACTAAAGTGAATAATATACGATATAGATATATAGTTAAGGTAAGTGAATTAGGTACGTTGACGATTAGTTAGCAAATGACTTTAGGAATTGGATATTATACGCAACGATCTAATTAATAGTTAAGTATATATCTATTTGGTATGAGTATAATAACACGATAAAACATGGACAAATTGAATATAACATGTTATATTTAAATTGACAATGAATTATCACACCAACGAAATTTAGACTAAGTAATATTATATACATATTAGTATATATTGATCAATTTCTCTATACCATATCAAATACGAGACACATCTAGTTACATCTAAAACATAACACACGATATGACTTAGTAATAAACTGAATAAAGTAATATGTATTTATCAGTTTCTCGATAAACACAATACTAATATGCACCTATAAATATTAGAATATTTTATTTTCTTCTTTGCTTAATTTAACTAAAAAGTCCAAGTTAAAAGTGATTGAATTTATAACATGCTTTCATCGTGTTGTTCTTTATTGATGTTATGTAGAATATCGACATGACGTCAAATAATTAATGGGATTAGTAATACACCTAGATTAACACAAGAATTAAATAAAGTAATAAGAACCTATAACTCTCACACTCACCGTGCAGCAAGGACACTGCACGGGAATTGACTAAGTAGAAATAACAAGTAAATTAAGTTAGGAGCATCAAGGACGTCTCAAACGCCTAGATTCTTAAACTCAATTGTTCGAATCTAACTAAATACAACTCGATCACTAAACTAGGAGATTTAGCCGACTCGTATCCACTCGCGGGAGACGAGGCCGTTACTGACGCTGCCGACGCTGACACAAGCGCGGACGCTTCAGAGCTACCCCCGGAGTAGAGTCGACCTTGCGTATTGCTCCAGCTATCTCAGGTGTGGTTCCTGGGGTTTATATCCCTTTTCTTTTATAACTAGGACCTACCAGACCTACTTAAATTGAACTGCGGTACCAAATTACCAAACAAATATTAATCAGGCCCGTAGAACTTGAACTGTCATCTATGCATACCGGTAACTGTACCATAAATGAAGACCAACCTGCATTGCATGTCATCTGCACAGCATAATTGCATGTAAGATCCGATATACGAATTGTATAGGTTATTAGAATACTTATAGGTAGAATGCGTATTTTATACTATATGTATTTCGTCGGGAGTGATGAGTGTCGGGTCGGTGAGTTCTAGATTGGATGTAGTCTGAGGGCTTCGTGGAGTGAGTATGTGTCATGGTGTCTGACATAGCCCATGGGATACTCTCAACGGGATGTCCTTAAGGACATTCGATTATTCCTCACCAACGATAACCATCACTTGATGGCTCGTAGTGCCAGTTTGAGAGTTTCTCTTTTCAACCTCCTTATTAATAAATAGTATTATAATATCTTCCCAATTGAGTGATTAAGGTTCGGTTTCTCAATTTAGAGTATGCGTGTCATATGTGAAGTATTGGAGCTATTCCGTTCTTTATTATATTATTCATTAGCCGATATTTCGAGATCTCCTAATATTCGAAGGTCTTCCTCCTTTGGCCCTTGGTTGGTACAGAGGAAGTCTGGAGCTCCCCTTTGGCCCCTGGTTGGTACAGAGAGTTCCCTTTATTATATTCTTTTCAAACGGGTAGTCGGTTCCTTATTTCCGTATGACGACTGAGACCGAGTATTTTAATTTCCTTATGTTTCTATTTTGGTGAGGGTAGGCTTCTCGGTTCGCTTTTTGACCGAGTGTGTGTTTTTTGTAGCCACTCCGCTTTACCAGGGCGTTTCGTTCTGGAAACTCAGAATTTAGTTAGACCTGGCGGCTCGAATACGAGACCCGTCTAACAATACTCTTAGACCTGGCGGCTCGAATACGAGACCCGTCTAAGGGGGCGAATCCTGATGTCCTACACCCGGGGTTTAAATTTGACAATTCATTCCTTTGTTTGGGAGATTGATCATAGTCCTTATTATTTTATATGTATATTATTCCTCATATATCTTTTGGGTTTTATTTCTCGCATCGTCTGTTTGGATAGTCTGATTTCCTTGAATAAATGGTTAAATAAGATATCACTTAGTTAATTATAGTTTAGTCGAAATTATACTCAATAAATGTGATCGGTCCAACTTAGAATCGGATATAAACCCAAAGGCTGGACCTTAATCCACACTGAGATTTTATATCTCATGTTCCACGGTTAGTTGTGGGGTCCAGGTAAGGAACATGAGCTATTTTGAAGTCCAAGAGGAGAGCGCTAGGATGGAGTCCCAGTGCCTTCCGTTTTGTAGACCTTCAGTCTGTTTTCTTTCTTATATTTCGTTTGATTAGGAGTAGGTTGTAGTAGGTTAGCGAGGATCGGTCTCACATCCTTTGATGAGACTGATCTCTTTGTATGTATTTTGCGTTTCTCTAGCTTTCGCTGTAAATTTTTGTAAAGGGCACCGTTATATATATATGTATATTTGGTTGTTGGATGTTCATGTATTGTGTTCACTATGTGTGTTGTTCCTCTATTTATATAAAATCTGTTAAGAACACCTTGTTTCTAAAATAATAAATTAAGCCTTTCGTGTACTTGTAAACAAGTACACGTCGCGGGATTAACACCTCTAAGCTACTCAATATTTCTGGGGTGTGACAGATACAGACGATCGATATCGATATTATTGTGCACATTTAGTTGAGTTACTATGCACATTATTTGAGTTATTATGCATGTTATTTCATGTTATTTTTGTACTAAAAAAATATTATGCATGTTAACAAGATAATATGCATAATAAGTTAATAACTCAAATAGCATGCATAACTATTTCAGTACAAAAAATAACATGCATTATAACTCAAATAATGTGCATAATAACTCAACTAAATGAGCATAATAACAGCAGTATCGATAGTCGGTATCAATGTTGGTATCTACCATGCAACCGACTCTGATATTTATCCGATTATTCAGATTCAGATTCGGATCCAGATTTTAACGGATATCCGATATTCAGATTCAGATATTTTCGAATACAGATACAAATAATATTTAACCGGATACATATATGGATACAATTTTGATTTTTGAACTGGATACATATACGAATTTGGATAATTATCCGAATCTGGATCTTATGGATTTTCGAATATCCGCCGAATATGGAGGTCCAAGTCCATTATATTTATGTTTTTTTTTATAGATAAGTAAATTAATTATTTAATTATTTCATTTATTGATAATATTAGAAAAATGAATTATAAAGACAACACTCATTGCAACATTTTAATTATCCCATTAAATTTATTTTATAATATTATTTAAATTAATTTTATTATTGAAAAATGATATATTGATGATTTTTTTTCATAATGTACTCGTTCCATTTAATTATCTGAATTATATCCGTATTTGCATCCTTATTCGTTTATTATTCATTCGTATCCGTATATGTTTATCATCCGATCTGTATTCGTATGATCTGTATTCGTATCTGAAACTATCCGAATTTGTATCTGTATCCGAAAAATAATAATAAATACGATAACACTATTATCCATCTGTATTCGATCCGTTTGCATCCCAATATCTACTTTCTGCTACCAATTTCTATTAATATGTTCGTATCCGATACATTTGCACCTCAATATACTGTCTCCCAATTTCTATTAATAAAAAAATCGGCGCATTGTGTGACTTTTTCATTCACAAAATGCCCATTTTCCTCCGGAACCGAATCCTCTGGTCCGATTTTTAATTGGGACCTGTCTGGTCTCAGTTATTCTGGATCAGAGGATCAAGATCATACGGATGATATCAAAATATCTAAAAAAGGGGCAAAACAACCTGCATGTGACTATGTAGAAGCAAAGCTGCCCCAAGTTGAGACCACTGAAACAGAACTGGAAACAAAAATGGAGGCTGAAATGGATAAAGCAAAAACAGGAGCAGATATGGAGGTGGAAGGGAAGATAGAGGATATTGTATCTGGGTTATCAAAATTGAGCATAATCGATGCCTCATCCCCTACTAGTGTGAGTTTTGGGCATCAGCATTCCCGTGGTTTTGCATTCATTTCCCGATCAGTTGGAAACAGAATCATATTTCCAAGAGAGATCTAACAAGAAAGTCATAATCTTCTTTTTCTTATTCTTTTTCCTTTTTTAAGATTTATTTTTCTGTCTTCATGGTCTCTGATACACTGGTATGGTAATGATATTGCAAGCGGTATGACATGCTGAACTCTAAAAAGTAAAAACTGTAAAATGCAGTTTTTGAAGTTTTGATTAGCCGTCGACGCCATATGGTATTGTGTCCTGAAACTGAAATATCACTTACTGTTCTGTTTCCTCTAGTATGATTTGATATCTAACTGAGAATAACAGAGAAGCACCATTATTTTATTTGCATTTGGGTTCAATATTTTCAGTTTTTAATAATCAATTATTTAGCTAAATGAACTTATTGAGGGTACTCTCGAAAGTGTGTCTGGTGATTGAGCAAAAACCCTGTTCTTTGTTGTTGCCGATTGTCC
>CAXKVX010002581.1:0-27059 GCA_964058865.1 Eleocharis quinqueflora
GGACGGGTATTCAGGTAGGATATGCCCGTCAGCATAGACAGGCAGGCAAGGCAGGCGTGGGTTTACAAAAAATGCTCGTGGGTGGGTCAGGCTTTTAATTTGATACCTGTTGCTTCTGGTCTGGCAGGTCGGGCATTGTAATTCGATCAGGCAGGTTGGGTATGGATTTTGTAAAATACCCGTAGGTTTAGCCCATTGCCATCTCTAATTATAGCGGACTTTTGCAAAAGGCCGCTATAATAGCCCGACCTATTATAGCGGACAACATATACCTATAGCAGCCCCCCTCTATTATACTCTCATTTATTCGCTATAATAGCTCTTATAAATCCGGTATAATAGCTCATTTTTATAGTAGTGATCGTAATTTTGTTGATTTTCACTTTAAAACCTAAATTAAACAAATCAAATTAAGCTGTTAATTGGAATTAAAGTCTATAGAAAGGTTATAGTGGTGCATGTTCACTGTTGCTCGTGTGATTAATTCACTTGAATTGCAATTTTTTTCTAAGTCTGTGAAGGATTCGGGTATATAATTTGATACTAAATTAATATTTCTTGGTTTAATACTGTGCTTAAACTATTTAAGTTTCTCCATTAGATACATCACCTTATTAATCTAAACCATTTGATTTCATACCATCCTAGTTATTTTGAACACTTGTGCGTCTTTTCTCAATACCTTGCATAAGAATTTATATCCTAACTGGTAATCTTTAGGCGTTAAGTTTCATGTTATACCTAGCCTTGTCTTGTATGGATGCGGGTGCGAATATCGTATCGGATACGATACGGATGCGGCGATACGACGATTTCAAAAATTCTTAGATACGGGTGCGGCTATATATATTAAATTTTAATTAAAAAATAATTAATAGTATTAGAATTTAATAAATTAATTAATAAACAAATAATAGTGTAGCTTTTTTGGATTTCAATCGTCTTCATACTTCATGTTTCACTCATTTTTCTAGCGATATAACAAAAATTATCAACAATTTTACAAGATATGATTGTCACATGGAGTTTTTCAATGTATCGAGGCGTATTGGAGATCGAATTCATAGGTCAAAATAAATAAAATAATCGAATACGCCAATCTCGATACGCCACGTCATGAATACGCCACGTGACTTATCGGATACGTATCCAAAGAAGTATCCGAGTATCCGAATATCGGATACGTATCCGATACAGTACGGCAAAGCATCGGAAAGTATCCGAGTAACATAGACCTAACCTAATTGCTTAAAGTAATTTTTTGAAATTTAAGTTTAACCTTTCAATTCTAACTTTAAACCCCTAAATATCATGCAACACGATTACAAATAACGTACAATTCAAATTCAAAAAAGAAATCACAAACAAAGTATCAAATACCACAAAATCTGAGTAAATTAATACGAAGATTTTCAAGATCTATCTTAAGCTTTGAAGGTGATGTTTAGCCTCTCATGACACAAAAAGAATCAAGATAATCAGGGACAGAAGCAGAATTTTAAGTTGGATCGAGGTGGTTCATATCTAAAATATTGTCTATGAATTTTATTGGAAGTGGTTCATATCTACAATATTGTCTATGAATTTTATTAGAGGTGATTAGATCTGTCAATAACCATGAAAAAACACTGTTTATGAATTTTGTGCAAAAATATTGGAGGTGGTGGAATCTCCCCAGTCCCCCCTTGTCTCCGCCCTTGAAGATAATACATGATAAATCCGAAATAATGATAAGAGAAGAGAGAAATAGAAAAACCAAAGAATTTTTATAAATTCTTTGGTCGAATCTCCGTATGCGCACGATCGATCTCCTTCGCTTTCTTCTTCTCTTTTTCCCTTTTAGAGACTTCTTTTTCAAGTAATAAATCATAGATCAGTCATTATGGGGTGTCTGCTTTCTTACAACAACAATTAAAAAAACAACCTAAAGAAGTGCTAATTTTGACAATTTCTGCAAAATAGCCAATAACTTGCGGAATTTTAGAACTTGCGATTGCAATTTTTATTTTTCAATATTCAAACTTTCTTGTGTTGAATTCCTCAAAATTACACCCCCAAAAAAATAAATATTGCGGCAGCAATTTTCCTTTTCTAAATTTTCAGAGAATTCTGGTGTCGACTTTTTGTAAATTGAGGCCACAAATTATAAATTGCACCCGTAATTTTTTTGCAATTTGAAACCACTGAAAAACAACAGTCTCTTGATCTCAAAATTAAACTAAACAAAATTGCTTGAAAAACAAAGAAATTTAACCTAATTAACAAAAATAACTATATAAAAAGTATGCATTACTCATGTATACATTGCTCATAAAAAATTTCAAATTTAAACTTTGCTTGTTCTCCAACAAGTTCCAACTAGAGAGTCAAGAGTTGATATTTTAAACAAAACCAAGTTCACATAACACTGCTTTATTTATTCAAAGAAAAATGTGTGGATTTACTAGACTGAAAAACATTGAGGTCAATTTGAGATTTCTAAAATATCTCAAAACAATGCTCTTGGGCTGAGTTTGTTTCTCAGCATGTAGCTGAGATTTTGATATTGACCGTTGGAATAAAATTCGGCGATCGTGATTTAATAACATCAAAAAAATTCAGCATCGTTTAAGTGGGAGACGAGCGTTGAGATTTAATTCGACGGTACAGATAAAGATAAAAAGTTCAGCTCTCTATTGAGAAAAAAACTTAACAGAGGATATTTATTCATTTATTTCAGCATCAAGGCTTGGGGGAGCCTGGGCTGTAAATGAAGTTATTTCGGTCGTGTTATTCGATTCATATCGTATCTAATATGACGAATATAGGTAAGGTTTTTATTTTATTAGCTTATCAGATATGAGTGCAGTAAGAAAAAAAAATTAACTTATCGAATAAAGATATGAATAAAAACTATTTTGCTGACCTAATCTTAATAGGAAATTTGTCAATAAAGAAAATCTGCAAACGAAATTGTAATAGTGGTTGTTCAACTATTAATGGAAGGTTGTATCCCAGTAAACTTTAGGAATTCATTCAAGTTAGTACAAGCCCATAGTTTGGAAAAAAATTCCCCACATAGCCGATTGACTATAGGTCTAAAAATAATAAGGCCCTCAAGCTGTTTGATGAAATGCTCCACAGTTGGTGCTAGCCCGAAAATCAGGTTTGTAGTTTTCAATTAAACAGGGAAATCATTTCTCGTATTTGAGAAGACAGTTGGGCCTCCAAGATCACTATTTTCAACTAGAACAAATTTCTAATGTGTACATGCAACCCTCCCATGAAGCAATGGTAAAAAAACTGGAAAAAGAAGAAGAAGACGACAAGCAAACCAGAGAATTGAGAAATGGTTACAACTTGTAAGCTACCTTGGTAGCTTATTAGATAGTCTTAACCAATGGAAGGGAGAACTCTTTTTCTCCCAAACTAACCATGAATTCAACTTCAAATCGAATTTACACCCTTAATGTCAAAGAATGCTTCAATGTACCAACATGGAGTGTGTGCACACCTAGCGCAATCTTCCGGTTCCCTGTCTCATCCACCACACTCAAATCCTTGCATACATCAAGCTTGAATGTCACATCTCCTACCGCTTGAGGCCCTAAATACACCCTCTCAAATCCAAGCAAATGCTTTTGCGGAGCATTGTGTACGGCAGGAGGTGTCGTGAAGAGAAAAACGGTGTGTGCTCCCGGCATCGATCCTGAGTTTTGTACGTGCAGTTGGATTTGAAAAGCTGCATTCTGGCATTGATTCCCGAAAGCATCAACAGATTTGCATCGCTCAGAGTAGCATGTGTGGCCTTCTTCAAGGGGCATGTAGATGGTTTTTGGAGCTTGGATAAGGCGGTGCTTGTAGTCTGTGTAGCTCAAGCCATCCCCAAAGGAGTAAATTGGGGTGCCCGTGTAGAACCGGTAGGTTCGACCAGGGTAGCCATTGGATGTATCGGGTCGCATTCGCAAGTTGGTCATGGGGATACTGGTGAATGACTCAGGGTACCATGTCACTGGTAGCCTTCCACCTGGATTAACAAAAGCAATTAAAGACAGTATTTCAGAGTGTAAACTTCACATTTGAGACTTGCATAGGTGCTAATTGCATGTGATTGCACAGCAGCAAGAGAAAAAAATTGTCACTTACTTGGATTGTGAGAACCAAAAAGAACATCAGCCAATGCCCCACCGCCTTTCTCTCCAGGATAACCTATCCAGAGGATAGCTAGAATTTGAGAGCTCGTTTTGGCGAATGAAATGTCAAAGGGGCCACCAGACATGATGACAAGAATCACCGGCCCCTTTGAAACCTTTGCCACCTCTGTAATCAATGTCGTTTGCTGGCCGGGGAGCAGGAGGCTTACCCGATCCAAACTCTCCCTTTCTACCGATTGATCAGCACCAACAATTAGCACTGTTGCATCGGCTTGTGAAGCTGCTGTTTTTGCACTGTCTAACTGAAGGCTGTTTCCGGAGCAACCAACATTGGTGCAACCGGCCTGGTAAACCGTGGACACATAGGAAGCTATACCTTGCAGAGGTGTTAGGTAACTGCATGGTGTACCTATAAAAATATTAAAATGGGCCAAATAAATTTTCAAATAGAACAAACGAATATAACTATGCAATATTTTCCTAACTGCCCTAATGTAACAAAGTTTGTTTCAATAGGAACCAGATTATATTTCAGTAGTTACCTTCATAGTTGCCTATCATGGTATGTGTTACATTTGCATTTGGTCCAATCACGGCCACCGACTTGAGGGACTTGGCAGAGAGTGGTAACGCATTGTTGTCATTTTTCAGAAGTACAATTCCTTGACGGGCTGCCTCGCGCGCTAACTCCTGGTTTTCTGCCGTGCATACATCCTTCGGCCCGAGAGCTCCGTATTGATGGTTCCTCGGATCACCGTCAAAGAAACCCAACCGCATCTGAACAATGAAGTTGTTGGTTATGGCATTGTCTATGTCGGATTCATTTAGTTTTCCTCCCTGAACGGCTGCCAAGGTGTGCTGCCCCAAGAAACTCCCACAGTCTAGATCCAAGCCTGTCAGATTTAAAATTCAAAGATATGTTACACAACCTTAGGATTGAGTCTAAATTGGCTAAACTGTCATATAATTTTTTAACTTTTTTCATTTTGATTTGTTAGTTATTTTTCCGGGATCCAATTCAGGCTTAAGCCCAAATCAGACCAAAAAACAGAGGAAACTTTGTTCAGTATTGCTGTCCTGATGGGTGCAAAGCACTTGGCAATAAGAAAACTTGCAGGTAAATCAGAATCAGAAATGAATATTTTGTTTTTTTTTAAAGAGAAATGGAAAGAACTTTTATCTTACAATTATTCTTCTTCAAAATACAACCATATGATGTTCTAGTTAAGGTGCCAAACTTTAGTCACTATCAAAACATTAAAGCTTTATGCATATCTAAAGTATAAAATTGATTTTCTAGATAAAGATTATGTAGGACCCTATACTCCTATAGCATCATAGACCAACAAGTCAAGATGCCAATTAAATGCATTCCATGTTCACTTTTCAAAAGCCACAACTTGCAACTTGATTGTACAAAGCCTACTTTATACTGTAAATTAATTTTAACGAATTTGGGGAGAAAATTCATCAGTTTCCAATTAATTAAAAATCCCCTTATTTCATGTTAAGAGCACTTATCAACTTATCACCACACTTCAAAACTAAGTTAATTACCTGACTTGATGGTTATAGCAGCTGCATCCTCTGGGGTTTTAGTGTAATGCTGGTTGTTATAAAGCACATCAACTGAATCACAGTCGGAAACAATGTAGCTGAAATTATTACAATCAAATGTCAAGAGATTGATAGGCAAATTGATTTTGACAACTAGTCACGTCAACAAAAAATCATTCTTTTACATTTCTCTGTTCGATAACAGAGTATTTGTACCGAAATATTATTAAATGCCTCAGAACTGTTGCATCTTTTCCAGCTCTTTTAATAATTACTCGTATCTGCCTGATACTATTGACATCTAAAGCAGGACCCACTCCCATTCTTAGAATTTGATATTATTGTGTTTCTTGTTAGGTTTAACCTTTACAGCTACACAATCATCTGTTTGTTTCTTTCTATGAGAATTATTGCACTAAAGTCTTTGTTTTAAAGCAAACGAATCAAAAATCTCAAGAAAACTTATCTACCAACTGGACCACTTAACTTGTACCAACTTACATGGTACCAGTGGGTGCAAGTTTGTACCAGACATGAGATGTAAAGCAAACGATTGGTTATTTCAGATAAAATCACCATAACTATCGGGAATAAGCTTGTAGTTTCAGCATTAAATAAATTAATTCATAAGCACTACCATGCACATTTGGTATTGCTCATACATTGTACGTACCCGTTGAGTTTCCAGTCGCCTCTAATGACACCGGCGAGTAAGTCCTTGTCGGCGCATGTTGGTTTTCCATTAACTTGGTTGTAAGAGCACATGACACTAGCAACATTGCCATCTATGACACAGCTCTTGAATGGAGGCTGGAATGTGTCGTCAAGGTCTTGCTGGCTCACCTACAACAAGTCGGTACCAACCCCGGTATAACAATTGCATCAATAAATGTTTCTTTACGCATTAAATTAGAGACAACAGGTTTGCACCTATCAAATCTAAATCAGATCTGACATAAGACATCAGTGCATCACTCATGTGCTGTATATTAAGTGGGTTCTGGTCTTCTAGAAAGCTTGTAGAATTCAATTTTTATAGAGTTCAGTCTAATTAAAGTGTGAGAAACTGACAGAACCGTGTCTAATGACTAATGGTGAATTAAACTTTTTAAGAATTCTAGAGAGAATTTATTTCATAATAATTTCACAGTGGGGACCATGCACTAAATTAATTATACCAATGAGAGACAACGAATGGCACATTAGTAACTGGTAGATGGTACCCTTTTTGCCAGGATTTGCTTTAATAAATTGAATTGGAATCGGCTGCGTATGAATTCCAAAAAGATTTGTCTTAGTGGAGGTGATTATGTCGTCAACACGCATAGCCCCATGATAGGATGATTAGTTTACATGTATAATGTATTAGAGTGGCATTGGATTTTGTTGCGTTTGTATCGAAACGAACAAGATATTATCATTATAATATTTGTATTCTGACACACAGGGAAAGGTTCTGTGGGTTTTAGTTTTGTGGAGTAGAGAATTAATAATATTAAAGAATGATTCTAAAGAATGAATTAGATAGAAACTTGTTAAAAATATTTTTCTTTAAGAATCTTTTTTTAGTTTAATTAAAATCTTTGTGAACCCACGGCTACTTTTCTTTAAAAAATATTGTTAAAAATGTATAATGTTGCAAACCATACGGTATGTCTGTCAAATTGAATACCCTTACTATTTTAATACAGTACAGTTTTAGAGCACAAAAATAAAATAAAAAATGGTTGCAACAAAAGCACAAGCTGTGACTCTTGATTAATTCCTATTTTATTGTGGGGGAAAACAGAGGTTGATATTGATGTCTAGATTATTCTGCAAGTTAAAAGTATTTCTTTACTGATAACCAAAATGAATTTGACACTAATGTGACGCTGAACTTGACTACTATCACTTTCACTGAACTTGGTTACATTTTAGTATTTTAAAAAACAACGAGGCCATTTCACTTAAAAGTAAACATATTTTTAGGAAGTTAACACGTAGATACCACATTTGATATCAACATTCGATACTAATATTATTATGCATATTTAGTTGAGTTATTATACATATTATTTGAGTTATTATATTTTTTTGTACTGAAATAGTTATGCATGTTATTTTTTTTATTTAAATAATTATGCATGTTATTTGAGTTATTATGTACATTATTTTGTTAACATGCATAATAATTTTTTCAGTACAAAAAAAACATGAAATAACATGCATAATAACTTAAATAATGTGTATAGTAACTCAACTAAATATGCATAATAACATCGGTATCTATAGTCGATATCAAATGTGATATCTACGAAACAATGTCCTATTTTTTATGCTACAAACTAAATGTCCCTTTCCTCCTACCTTTCATAAGAGCAGTTTCCCTGTTACATCAACAAAATCTACAAATTTGCACAACATCAAAAATCATAATTGAATTTATGCCACAAAATGTAATAAATTCATATTCGGTTCTAGTTGCTACAGAAAGACCATTTGTTAATGATTTATGACCTGAACTGTACCAAAAGATTTGAACCTGAAGATATTGATAAACAAGACAGATATCCAAGGAATTGAAACAAGAAATTAATGAAATATAAAACTTACAATGGCATTGAAGGTGTATCGCTGAACTCCTTTCCAGTTATCGACATCGTAGGCGGTGTAATGCTTGCAACAAGCTGCGACCTTGAGTGTGTCCGTTTGGCCGGTTTCTTGCAACCCCTTCACGTACCCTGTCGCATACTTGCTCGCCAACAGCGGGTCCTCACCAGGTGTCTCCTGCCCCCTACCCCACCGCGGGTCGCGAAATATGTTGATGTTCGGACTCCAATACGTTAGTCCCGCCAAGCCGACATTGTACATTGCCCGAGCCTCTGTCGAAACCACCTGTGTGTTCAGTGAAGTTGTTTGTATGAATGAGATTTGTTTCACCAAAATTAACTAGTTGTACTGTAACAGCATTAGTTTTATTTTTAGATAATTTTAGCATGCATCCAGGTTTTATATTATATTCCACTTTTTAAAGCATATTTTTAATATAAGATTGGAATTATAAAATTAAAATTGTACATATATTCATGCAATTAGATTGGGTATTTGGGTGTCTTAAATTTGAATTAATTCAAAAGAAAACACTTGTAAAATTTCAAAATATTCTTAATTTAAATGGTGTTTTTAATATATTTATATATATAAGGGTTAAATTTACGCTTCAATTATTCATTTTTTTCCTTCCTGAAGTATTTATTTTGCTTGAGCCAGTTGTAGTTACTTTTTAGGAAAAAGAAATTGCCATTTTTAAGAAGTTACAATTTTCTTGTAGTATATAAGTTTAGTAGGTCCAACTCAGAAGAGAAGAAGCACACACAGCGACCAAATTTTGCAAAATTTTCCTATAAAAAGCTATATATTTTTTGTTATTCGGTGTGAAGAAAGCTTGTCAGATAACTGTTAGCAAAGGCCAAATTAAGGGGCCATCATCTTGTACTGATATCAATCTCCTAAAAGACAACGACACCTCAACTAATTGGAATGTGGGGTCAGATATGGTGGCCTTATTTTGCCCCAGCCAATAGGAAAAAAAAAACTTGAAATCCATAATAATTAATACACAGAGGCCAAAACAACGCATCACCTACTGGCTACTGCACATATATGGAATTAATTAACATATACACAAATAAGCTTTTAATAACTTCCCTATATTAGGTTGTACAACCAATAATTGACACGTTACAAATTAAAGTGAGTGTAGTTAATTGCATGTACAACATGCCAAATCATTTTTCTTTTAAGAAGAATTTTACGTAAATTAAATAAATGTTTTTCAAAGAATGCTGTTGTTTGAAAGAACAAGTAAAGGCGCAGAAGAATAACTAAGGTGGTGGAGAAAGAACCTTCTTTTTTTTTTTTTTTGAGTTTAGAGAAAGAACCTTCTCTGTTGAGTGTGGTTGGGGTAACTATTAGCAAGTATTAAATGTATTTGGATCAAGATTTAGATTCACAATGCATGAACTAAAGTGGCCCCCACATTGTCAGAACCAGATCTTACCGTGTGGGTCCTGATTTTCTGACAATATTTTGACTCTAGGAATGAGGTTGGTTATAAAGTTCAACCAAGACCAAGTACTGAAGGAATAATTACTCCAACAGTGGCAAGACAGAAAAGCTTGTGAGCTAGGTAACAATTAATAATTTCAAAAAAAGAAAAAGGTTACAAACAGACCAATAGCAGCAAGAGCATGCACACTTCATGTAAAAGAGAAGATGTTGCTATTTTTTCTGGGTACATCTTTTAATATATGGCAAAGTAATGTAGCATAAAACAAGCAAATTTTCAAATAAACTGCATCAAGTTCTTTTTAAAATTTTAGGTGATAGCCTACAATATATATATATATATATATTGTTTTTTGAGGAGTAGGCTTCGCCTTCCTACTCTATTTTGTTAAAAACAATTACTGTAAAATGCATTAAATTTCCTAAACATCAAAAGAATAACACCCAAATTAAAACCAACAGAGAAATGATCTACAAATGCCAATGTGGATTAAAGGAAAGCGATAAACCACCTTTAAGAAAACATAGAGTGAAATTAATAAGGAACTCACCCTTCCAATGGCTTCAAACAGAGAAGAATTGAAAGAAGCTGCGGTGAGGATCGGCATTGGGAAGCTAGTCGCTCCCGGAACAAGAGATGAGAAATGTGTACCGGGCCCGACATAGGAAACACCATGCAATGCCTCCGACCACCACTCGTAGCTCGGTATCCCAAGCCTCGACACAGCGATGGCCTTGTTCACCAAAAACCCAATTTTCTCTTGCAATGTGAGCCTCTTTACCAGATCCGATGCCCTGCCAGCATAGCTCCATGAAGTGTTACAAAACCCGTAACTTGCTAAGGCCGGAGTCGACTTAGTGTCGCAAGCAAAGGTAGGGGTTTGAGCTGTGACAGAGGTGGCAAGGTAAAAACAGAGGAAACAGAGCAAGGTAAAATGGCATTTTGATGATGCCATTTCTTGGGTTTTTGGATACGGATTCGTGAGAAAGCGGATAGGAGGTGTCTGTTTATAACGAGTAACAGTGTGAAATGTGTGTAGCACACCCGTGACAAGGACATGCGCAGAGAGGAGAGAGCAGAGGTGGATTTGGCTGTAGAGACCCGTGATGGAATTTTTAAGGTATTTAATTTATTAAAGGAAGATGAAGGGAATTGATTAATTGATTAATTTAATAAAGAAGGGATATTCTGAAGTTTTTGTATGTATGGTGACGACGACAATGGTGATTACAATGATTTTGTATTAGCTTTGTATATTAACAATAATAAATTTAGAATGAATGGTTGTGAGGTGCTTGCTTATATAGTAGAGTGGTGACTGGTTAGTGATGGTTTGCATGCGATTTTATCGTCATAAAACCCGAATTTGCTATTTTGAATTTTTATTTTTGAATTTGCTATTATGAATTTTTAGATTCGTGGAGTAATGTCAAACAAAATTTATTTTAAATCAGATGGACTTAAATTGGAATGGTAGCTTATCTTTTTAAGGAGGTAAAGGCAATATTTAAAATTGTTTGTTAGGGAAGATAAGGTATCATGAACGTAGAGAAAGGCAATAAAGCGAAATAAGAAGGATAATATATTAATATTAAATAAAGTGTTCAAACAATAAAAAAAGTTTAATAAATAATGATGAAGTATTGAATATTTGAGAAACAAAAACAAGTATTGGTTCTTTGCTTCGTTTATCAGATTGGGTTTTTTTTTTCTTGAGCGGCTATAGATTGGGTGATGCCAGAAAAAAAGGGAAGCGAATTCTCAGCCGCGCAGTATCAACGACGTTCATGATTTTCTGCGCTGCAAGTTACGGACGGCTCAGATTTGATTCAGAAATATGATATTATAAAGTTTAACTTGCATGAATTTCGATACAAATCAAAGACTGAGATTTATCGCGCAACACGCACAGTGTCTGTGCTGCGCGGTAAAAAATCTGGTTTGGAAAAAAAAGGGGCTTTTCAGCCTTTTAAGAATATAATCTTATTATTCTGTTTTTGCTTCAATTTTGCTTTTTGGATGTTAAGGCTTCCTTTTCAGTGTTTGTATCTTATGCACAAGGTTATATGCGATTGTGGAGTAGAAATAATTTTGTGGCAATTGTGCAAAATTAGAGAAGTTTAAGGCAAATTAGTGTCGGGTCCGTACTTTGTTACGTGATCTTATTTAATAAAATTATTGTATTAAAAATTAATTATGTTTTCAAAGAAATATCAGATCATACGATATTAATTGCTTAAAATATTTTTTCAATCTAAACACAATAATTATTAGTGAATATAAGTATTATAATAACAAAGGACAATAATAAAAATATAATTAATAAAAATTGATTATATACCAGTAAAAATCTTATTGACATTAAAACACTTTATTTACAATTGAATAGGAGAGAGCTATATGTGGCGAGAATATTGACTAAAATTGATCAGTCTTACACAACACTAGTAATATTTGCTGATGTGGCAATTAAGAAATTCTAACTTTTTAGTTTCAAAAAAGATAAAATTTCTAAAACTGATGTGACAATTATTTAGAAATTCTAAAAGTTTCAGAAATGAAGATGCTCTTACAATTAAAAGATGTTGATGCTTCCTAATTAAAAGTTAAATTAGTAAACAAAAAGTAAATTTACACTTGTGTAGTAGTGAACAATGTAAATAATAATTAGAACTATTTATGTCCAATAACTAAATCTGATTATATAAAATTAGTTCGAACAACTCAGCAAATGGTTAGCAACAATACATTAATTAAAAAGAAGTTCGCTGGTTCTCGTGTTGTTTCAAAAAAATAAATACATTAAGAAAAATACAATTAAAAAAAAAACACGTCTCCATTTCATACTTATTTAGCAATTAATCTTTCATGATTATTTTCCGTTAATCAATTAATAATTTGGGGAACTATTTAGAATTCTGTTCCTATACAGTACAAAAATAAATTATTTGTCAATTAACATCATTTTTGTGTGTGTGTGTGTGGGTGGGTGGGGGGTTTACTTTAATAAATAAAAAAAGACATTAGTGTTTTTGCCAAGTAAAAATACATCTTAGTCAATTGATTCATGTTCATTTCGGTAAAAATATGTTGAATAAAATATGTACAAAATCATTCAATATAAAAGTGACAATTATATGCTTTCAATTGACATAAACATTACATATTAATGTTGACAAACGATTTTTTTTTTAAAATACCTACTATAGTGTATTACTCTAAAATTTATTGCAATTTGAAAATCAATTCATCATCACGTACTGCATGATACACAATAATGATTGACTGCATTAGAATTATTTGATATTAACTCATTAAATTACCTATAATATTTTAAGAAAATAATAATTTTTTAAATTAAAAAAATGGGTCAAAAACATCTCAGCTTTAATAACTATTGAAAAAGTAACACCTCTGCCATATTTCTCATGTAGGTATATAATTGGGTTTTTTTTTTTTGGTATAATTTTACAATTGACAGTTTGACATTATATCTCTCTTCCATTATGGCGGAACATCCAATGAAATTGCATATATTGATTTAAATAACAAATAAAAATACACATGCATCCACTTGCTTATCAATCCGAGGGTACTGTTTCGATCAAAAAAAAATCCGAGGGTACTGTGACTGTCTGATTCTCACATGTCGACGTTTTTTTGCCCGTGATTTTTTTAAAATAATATTATTAATATTTGAAATTAAATATCTGGAAAAATACAAAACAAAATTTTAAATCAACTCTGAACACGGTGGCACCGGCTTCTCTAGAGTCATATTCCTCTCCGAATTTGTTTTTTACAAAGAAAATATAATTTTTAGAATTTCAGAATACACATGAGATCCTGAAGTTTATGGACGCATGTGTCATCTGCAACACTAAAATTAAGGTAGATTCACCCACAATTTATGCATAAATGTTTACTGCTTGTATTATGCAATTACAACAAATTATTCATTGGTTGGCTAAAAATATATTGGAACTGAATTGAAATAAAATAATCATAAAAGATTAATTGCTAGATAAATATGAAATGGAGACGTGTTCTTTTTTCATTGTAATTTTCTTAATGTACTATTTTTTTCTTCAAAACAGCATGAGAACCTGATAATTTTTAAATGTATTGTTGCTAACAATTTGCTCAGCAATTCGAAATATAATTTTAGAATCACAACTCATACTTGCGTATTTAAGTTTTAGAGCTGTAGGTGTCACTGGCGACTTAAAATTTATTTATGTTTTCTTTAAAAAGTTTCGAAGAGAAATTTAGACTTTAGGACGAATGTGCCACCAGTGTTCGATATATTTTTAAAATTTCACTTTTTATATTACTAAATATTTAATTTTAAGTATTAATAATAATATTTTAAAAAAAGTTCGGTTCTTTTTCTGTACATCACTTCTAATCAAGCACCTTTTTCACAGCATAAATTTCACAACGAAACAAAAGTAATAAATAGATGCAAATGGGGAAATTCACCCGTGATTTCTCGTACTAATCAGCTCCTCCACCGACCACCGTTGCTGCGTAAACCATGCACCGTGCCTACAAGCTCCAGTCCATGTAGCACACTAGCAATGTTCTATCGGTGCATCCTACGACATGGTCCAGGTCTATTCTCAGAAAGAATAACTAGTAGACCCAGCCCAAGTCTCAACCCAACCAGCCTGGACAAAATATTTTGTAGATTTTTTTCTTGGATGGGTTCGTAGAGACTCTCTCTACATTTTTTTGTGCAACAGAGTGATGCATTTAATCAGAACCGTCGGATTAGAAATCGACGATCGAACTTCACTGATATGATTCGAAAGAAGTTTTATAGTATTAAATCAGAATCATTAAATTCCGATCTGACGATCTTAATCGAAAGAAAACTTTCTGCTGCACAAAAATGTGCAGCAGAGGATTTCGTTCCGGGTTGGTTCGTAGGCCCCATTTTACATGATCTCCGTTTTTGCGCGGGTAACGTGCCAGTTGACACTTTTCTCCCGCCAAGTATTTTATTTTCTGCCTTTGTCATTTTATTCTCAGGCGGAAAATTATGTGACTTCTTGCGGCCGATGCTATATAATAACTAATAAGGGAGATATCGATTATTGATATCGATTTTATTATATATTTTTAGTTGAGTTATCATGTACATTATTTGAATTATTATGCATGTTATTTTTTGTAATGAAATAGTTATACATGTTATCGATTTTATTATGCATTTTTAGTTGAGTTATCGTGCACGTTATTTAAGTTATTATGCATGTTATTTTTATAATGAAATAATTATACATGTTAGTTTTTGTACTGAAATAATTATGATATAATAATTCAAATAATATGCACGATAACTCAACTAAATGTGCATATAAAATCGATATCGATAGTTGATATCAAATGTGATATCTACGAAACATTATCTATATAATAATCAGGAGTTTACTCCAATCCTCTCACCTATTACCGGCTCTGTAAGTTTCAATCGAAACCATTGATTTTCGTAATTTAAAGGTTCTAATTATGAAACTAATTAAAACAACCGACTAACATTGCTTACAGCCGGTGAAAATTATTGAAACAAGAGGTTGTTTCGGTGAGCAACCGGTCGACTGAAAATTGCAGAAGGTTATTTTTTAACAACAAATATTCGACATCTCTCTTTCGATATGTATATCTCATTGTTTGGCTTCCACTTGAACTTATTGTCAAGTTTTATTTAGTGTAGTGGTGAGACACAAGATTTTCATGAGAGAGGTCTGGAGTTCAAACTCCGTCAGAGATTACTTTTAAAAAAGTTTTTTAAATTTATTTTCTATTTTATTTGTGGGTGTGTGTTGTAAGCCTACGTACTTTGAATAAATAAAAAATTGGATTTATTGGACCAGTCAGGGAAAGACAACTTTGAAAGCTGTTACATTTTAATTTGTCTTCAGACAATTGGCTTTATTTATTTGCACGCTTTTTACACCAAACAACAAAAGTTTTCTTCTAAACTATAAACAACACTTGGTGCTAAGTACAAAAAAGTTTCCTCAAACAACAGAAAAACCAAATCACTCACTTTGGTTTTTGTTGACAAATCACTCTTGCATTAATCGAAGTTACCAATTATGATTTCTTTAATAATAATTACAAACAGCTTGCCTGTGTAAATAATGATGTTTGTTTATTAATTGTTGTCTAACCAACATCGCTTATGAAGGAGGAAATATGATGTTCTATGGAAGAAGAGAGGAATCTCCTAACCTGCACTAAAGGATATCAAGCTACTCAAGCTGTCGCTAATTATTGTAGCCGTTTTTGCTATTTTGCAACAATGGTTTTTGTTTGGATTAGGGAATAGAGATACCAATTGCAAAGATGGAATGAGATCTTCTGCCGCGCAACACAAACACTGTGCGTGTTGCGCGATAAATGTCAATTTTTGATTTGCATCGAGATTCGTGCAAGCTAAACTTTATAATGTCAGATCTCCTGAATCAAATCTGGACCGTCCGTAGCCTACAACGCAAAGAATCTTGGATGTTTGTTACTGCAGCGCGGCAGAGAATCTGCTTCCATTGCAAGATAATTTGGATAGGCTACCCTTGGCCATATCTAGGCATGTGGCTCTAATGCTGCCTGGAGTGGTAAAGGGTCGAGTTCGTATCTGCTGTTATTCCGAGGAATCTGTTATTTCGTTGTTGACCATTCGATTTATACGGACGGCGCAGATGAACTGCACGGAGTCCGTTGTCTTATATATATTATTTGCAAGATTGAAAATGAACGATCGGATGTGAAATAACGTGTGTTATTTCCTCGGAATAACAGCGGATATGAAATCGTAATAGATCTCTGTTTTCTCCAACTTGAATTCAACCATATTTTTCTGACTTGTACAAGAGGAAAACAGAATAGTGAACATGGATAAAATTTAGAAGGTATACAATAAATTAAGCGTTACGTTGTTGGAAAAAAACTTATGTAATTTCATTTAGATGAGAAATAAGACCATGAGAAAACAGCGTACAAAATTGCCTCGTAAACATTTTTTTCAAGAATGTGATGAGTATTAAGAAAATAAAAATTTATAATTTTTATATATAAAGGCGAATATAATTTTTTATATTCTGACTTCAAATGTTTGTCTCTCTAAATTAATTAATTAATAAATTAATACTTACACATTTGTGTAATTAAATGTCCGGATCCAATTAATTGATGGGAGATTGAACAAGTCGGTGATGAGAATGTAGCACGCGTTTATTTGTAGTTTTGTGTTTTCTATAAACTAAATTCCAAATTAAAGAATGGATTAGTTCATGTGGCCTTATTGAAAGCTCCTTTTCTGTTTTGTCGTATTTCATTTGTGGGGATGTAATTTCACGATTATAAAATAAAAATCCCACATATCATTAATTCTTGAGAAACCATGCTCGATGAATTCTTCAAGACGAAAATGAAAATACAGAAACAAACGCTTTAAATATGTATTTCGGAATTTGAAGTTCAAATGATCGATCAAAATCTTTGAAAGTGTTATTTATATTGTAATGTACATAAAAACCAAATTTTATATGTTTTGTACAATTTTTATAAACCCTCTAAAATTACTGAATTTTTAATTATATTAAAAATAGAGATAATTTCGTCCGTATCATTCAAAACTGAGGAAATGTCAAAAATGTCACTCAGAATTAATTTATTTCATATTTTCACCCAAAATCACTGCTACCTCTCTTTTTTTACATTCTCTTTCAGAAAAGCAAAAATGCATCTGTCATGGCTACTTCGGGTCCGAGTTCACCCCGGCCACCACCGACTCCGTCACTGGTGCCGCTTCGAAAGATGTCGTAATTGACTTGGGATTGATTTTGAAGAAGGAAAATGTCAACTAGTGTTGGTACAGAAGAGGAAGAAGCCATGGTAGAGACACTTTTGACTTTTAAAAAAATGGCAAAAAAAAAAAGATAACATCAATTTTCAGTGACAAATATGAAAAAATTGATTTTGAATGACATTTGTTAAATTTTCCCACCCTAAAAAATAATAAATAATTCTAAATAAATCTAAATTCCAGCCTCATATGAGATTTAAATATAAAGATAATACTTCTTGAAAATAAAATTAGATTCTCTCTTGTATAGTATTATTTGAGACTTTTGGGCAGGATATTGAGGGGATTGCTTTGTTATCTAGCTAATACTTCTTGGAAATATAGTTAGGATTTGTTTGGCACTCAAGAAATATTTGAATAACGCTCTATTTCAATATTAAAAGAATGTCAAATGCAAAATAAAAAATAAAATAGTGAATAGAAGAGGTTATTTCGTAATATCATCATATCAATAGAATATCAAAATACGTTGTTTTAGTCAGTACTTTTATTTCATTTCTCATGTGTATTTATTTTTAATTGTAGAGTTTGAGGCATCTGACGATGGACCAGATTTTAATTAAAGAAGAGTTCTTCTGTGTACGATGTTCTTGTATAAGAAACGAAATCATCTGCGTGTAGTTTTTTGTGTTCATTCTGAGCAGATTAATTTGGATCATCAGATTAAAAATTAACGGCTTTCTTTTGAATTATATCAATGACGGTCAAGCATTGATCTTTAATCTAACAATTCAGATTAACTTACACAAAATGAACACAAAAAATTGCGCGCAGACAATACGGTTCAGCTTGTATAATCACTCGAGACTTGGAGGAAAGAATTTGACCACGTACAAGGTCTAGGAACTTGTTTGTTCTCTTTAATACATTGGTGAAATATCATAGGATATTTTAAAGAGGAGGAATCAAATGACAACAATTTTGGTGACATCAACTATAACAATAACTATTTTTTTTCATTTTCAAAGTTCAAGTTGTTGATCCAAACCGTTGAATATGATCTTCACAATAAAATACGTTTGCAGATAAAATTTTACATTTTTTGAATTTTTTTACTATTTATTAAAACATGTACAAAAATATGTCAAAGTTACAACTACTTGAATCACTGAATTTTACACTCACCTTAATAAATAGTAAAAAATTCAACAAAAAATGTAAAATTTGATCTGCAATAATATTTTATTATGAAGATCATGTTCAACGATTTGGATCAACAATTTGAACTTTGAAAATAAAAAGAATGATTGTTGTCATAGTTGATGTCACCGAAATTGTTGTCATCCGATCCCTTTACTATTTTAAATACAATTGAAAGGAGACATGCAAGTTGAGAAAAAAATACAATTGAAGAATAGAGTAAAGAAAAAAAAATAACACATCCACAATTAAAACAAATTATTGCTGCATATATCTCATATGATCTTGTATGCATTTCGAAACTATTTATTAATTGTACAATTCATATATATGGGAGAATATGCAAGTATTAACTGTATTATATCTAGTATGCAAACGGCCGGTTTGTTGAATTTGGTTCTAAAAAAAGCATAAGAAAATTCAAAATAAAATTTTCGTGGACTAAGTAAAAAAAATTATATGTAAATTTCAATCTTTATTACTAGTAATATAATGATATTTTTTGAAAAAAAATGTAAGCATAATATAGAATGCTGATAATAAATGTGAGTAGAAATAATGCATTTATCACTCTAAATGAAAATACATCAATTTTTACAAATACATTTCGCTTGCTAAATTCTCAATAAGTGATGGGCTTAATGTTGCTCTTTGGATCTTAGAAGTATACAGGAAAAACAACAACAACAAAGGTTTTATTTTCAAATAAATTGATGTAAGTTAGAAATTAAAATCCAATATGAAATATTTGAATAATCTTAGAAGTATAATTGCAACATTTTACTATTGAACAAATAGAAACTTTTCTGACCGGATATAATTTGCATCCATGTTTGAACTTTAAACCACTAACTTCAGAGATGCCATTTTTTTAATAATAGAATTAGATAAATAAAAGATAATTAAATGTAAAGATTGAATTCGAAGCTCCATAAATAGTATAGATCAGGATTCTCAATCCTGATCTATAATTTATGGACGATGTTGTCAATCCTTGACTTTAATTACATCTCTCGAAATGACAGCAAAGATATAGAACAATGTTCACAACACCGTCCTACAGAAAAACACTATAGACCAGAGTTCGCAACCCTATCCTATTTGTTTTCCTTCAAAACCCCGTAGCGCTCTCTCCTCTCTCTTCTCTCCCAAACAAAGGCCAAGGTTGAAAACCCTGGTCTATGCTACTTTTGAAACTTCGAAGTCAATCTTTTTGTTTAATTATTTTTTATTATATAATGGAAATTTTAATACCTTTGACGTACCAATTTTTTAATGATTAATAATCAATAATGATCAATAATCGAGTATGAAATGACACTCGTATCGCATCAAGTTTAAAACATAACTGGACTATAAATTCAAAATTATGTTTATAAATATATATATTTTTTCTATTTTTAAGATTTTTTATCAATCTGTTTTTTAATTTTCTTCCTCAGCCTCCAATACAAACACAGTGTTAAATCGTAAGATATAGTTGTGCAAATACTTATGGTCTATCCAACAAAATGCCTATTTTGGATTGTGCGATGAACAAAAATTTTAAACACAAATCAATCATAATTATTGACATCAATAAGTATATAATCAATTTAATTTTGCATCGATAATGATGCAATCAAATTAATTTTGTTTCATAACAGAATTAGCTTCGGCTTGGCAATTTCCTTTTAACTCAGCTTCGTTGTTCTATGAAAGCATACGGATCCGTATCCTCTGCTATTTTTTTGTGTGCAGCAGAGGCTTAATTTAATCACGACCGTCAGATTAAAAATTGATGTTCAATCATCACTAATATAACTCAGATGAGCTTTATAGTATAAAATCCGAACAGTTAAAAGATAATCTGACGGTCTGAATCAAGTAGCAGCTTTTCTGCTGCACAAAAAAAAATAGTAGAAGATTTTGTTTCGGAAGGATACTGCTTTATCATATATCTCCTTCGTATTAAGGAGTTTGGATGGCAAAAAACTCAAGGGTCGTGATTTAATGGTTTTTCGGCTGACCGTATAAGAGTCATCTAATCAAATTCCATCTGCAGTGTTTCTCAAGCAAATTTCGAACTTTAACACAACCGTTCTTAGAAATTCGCCACAAAATATTCCGTTAAACTTGTAATTAAAGTAAAAATTCGCTGAAAATAATGTAGGCAACAGATTTTGAACTTGAGTCAAGCCTATCTCCCAAGCACTTAACCGTCATATTAAGAAGTGATCCCTCGTGAAACTTTCGATAATAACCAGACAAGTCACTGAATATAGGATGTATCCTTTATAGTACTTTATACAAATCACAACAACTGAATATAGTATGTATACTTTATAGATTATACAGATCACTAAATGTAGAAATTATGCTTACTTTTGTTTGTAGGGTTTCGATGCTATAATTATTTTGCAAAAATATCACGCACTCTCTTTCATTATTATATTTCAAAAAAATTAATTCAAACATAAAGTCAAATCTTATATTTTTTATTTCACACGAGTGATACTCTTGTAAATTTTATAATCACGTGCTAGATCAAGATATGAAAAAAATTTATATAATTAATGGATCACAGTTAACTATAATTTTGTTTGTTTTTAATCAATTGATCTAATATAAATAAACTCAACTATTTTTTATATATAAGAGGTCCGGAAACTCATCTCTTAATGAGATTTTCATATTGTGTTTACCAAAGTTTGAATTCATGACCTCTTAAAAATCCTCATAGCACAATTAACATAATAAATATAAAAAACAATGGAAAAAACAGTTAACATATAAATGCGTGATTAAACAATAAATTACAATAATAACACAATTAACATACATATCTTCTAAAATTACAAATTGTGAACAAAACATGAATGAACATAGCGAGGAAGAAAGAATGAAAGATAAAGGAGTATAAATGAGCGAGAAGAGCACTATGAGAGAGAAAGAAGTATGAGTTAGAGGAGGCAGACCGTGACTCGTGAACGAGTGTGAGAATATAAAGAGGTGAAAAAGAAATACAAGTGAGAGAGAGAGAGAGAGAGCGCGACAGAAAGCAAGTGCGAGAGAGAAAAAGCGACAAAAAATACAACTAGGACTACTTTTGAACGGCTTTAATACATGCTTCTTTCAGTTTAGTTCGAGGTTTTGGAGCCGCCCTATCCAGAAAATCAATTCTGTCGAAAAATCAATTCATTCGACAGACAAGGTAGGTCACAAGAGGGATAAATATTCTATGAACCGATATTTATTTAAATGCTATATCTTTTTCTAAAAATAACACATGCAAATGAAAAGCTAGGAAGGGAAGAGTTAGAGAGGAAAAAAGTACAAATCAAACTAACTAATTTATTATAAATCATTTGAACTATTTATGTTTGTTATTTGAATTATGCACGCTATGAAAGCAAGTGCGAGTAAGTATAGATAGCCGATATTGGAACATTTTTCTTTATTAAAAAAACTATATAATAACAGGTTGGCAATGTTCAGCCCGGCCCGTTATAATTCTACCCGCCAGCCCGGTTCACTGGGCTTCCGGACTAAATTGGGCTTGCTATCGTTTAGAATACAGATCTGTTTACAATTCTATTTCGTTAGAAAATTCAATTCTACAGTGTTCCCTTAGGCCCAAATTCATTAATAGCGGTTACACCACGTTTCGACCTTCCCGGAAGGAAATTCGTGCGGCATCTCAGCCTCTGCGCCTTTCTCAGTTAAGTCGACTCTCTTCGCGGCTCGCGCAGTTGTGCGCTTCTCAACGCCGGAACTCTGATATACCAAGGCAGGTCTCTCTCTATTTTTGTTTTTGTTTTGTTTCTAATGGTTGAGAACTGGAAGAATGATTTGCACAATAGTCTGCATGTTTATTTGAATTCTAAAGGCATAGTCGGATCCAGTCTGTGTTCTAAAGTTTAGAAGTTCATTATCATCCTTTGGAATTTTCTCCCAAATTCAAACTGGGAATGTACTGATTGATCCGTCTGGAAGGCCAGGGGAACGAATTTACCACAGTTCTTTTTTACTTTTTACCAAAAAAAATTATATATCTTGTCATCATAACTAGTCTATATATAAATACTGGTAAACTGTTCATTGTTCAAATGCGAGAGTGTTTGGCTAAGAAATTGTTGTTGAATCAATAACGAGATGCTTTCAAATTGTATATCTTTGTGTCTCAAGGATGAGGGAAGTGATTCTAGGCATGCCTGGAAAGTGGGCCCATGACTACCGTGAATGCGCTGATCACTACACTACCAAAATTGGAGGCTTACCTGTGAGTAACTAGTATTTTTTTTTAAATTAGTATCCTTAGAACCTTTTCTTTATAATGTTGTAATTTTTCGTTGGATATTGTTGCTTTCGCTTGTAGGATTGGCCAGATTTGGATGTGTCTGTTAGTACAGAGCTGCTTCTGTGTGGTTTATGTGGTGGAAAGCTCTGTCTGGTGGCGCAGGCATGTTCCTTTTGTCTGATTAGTTTCATTGTTCTATGTTTTTGTGTTTCTGGTATACTTAATCTGATTTGTAATCTGTTGTTAGATTTATGCACCTTTATCGATAGCAAAAGCAAGCATAAATGAGCGAACAATTTATGTTTTTGGTTGCCAAAAGCGGGATTGTGGCAGTAACCCCCAAAGGTACTTTTTACACTTCATTACTTTCCACTTTTTATTTCAATGGTCTTCCTGTATGATTTGACTGGTACTGATTAGTATATGATACAAATAAAATGATCCCAATGCAAATTACAAAGTTGTGTACCAGCTGGTGCCAACTTTTCATGCTGGTAATGAGTGCCCCAACCCTCGCTGCTAGTTGACAAGACATACAGCACATGCTGGTGGTGCCGGTTTCATTCCAGACGGTATACATGGACCAGTTAGATGGAGATGAGTACAAGCTGGTATAATATGCTAGATATATGTATGATAATCACAATTCAACCTGCTTACCATTCCAGCGAGTTCCATAGCTGCTGGTAATTAGAGTTCCATTCTAGCGAGTTCCATAGAACCTGTTTATGTTGTTAATAAATGCCATCCTTTTCTAATGATTTTTCTTTTCAGTTGGAAGGTTCTTAGAGTTCAAAAGTGCGAACAAGATGTTCAAAGTAAAGATGAACCACTTAAAAACGTGGAACCAGAAAAAGAATCTACTTCTGTAGTTCAAGATGAACCCAAATCAAAGCATAGCCCTTTTAGAGAATGTGGTGATGAAGAAAGTGATAGTGATAGTGATATTGATTTAGATGACCTGGCTCAAGCACTTGAACAAGCTACCATCCTGGCTTCTCATTCCAAAAAGCAAAATGGAAGAAAACAAACCAAGAAAGTTGCAGAAAGTCCAGTTGCAAAGAAAATGAGCGATGATTCCACGACACAAGGTTAAAATTCTTTTATCTTTATTTCTGAATTTTTCTTCTTTATTGCTATATTTGTATTTTTTAGTGTTAATATGTTTTGCATCTATTTCTACTGGTACATTGCAGCGACCAAATATTGGAATACTTGACTTAAAATAACTGAATATTAAAAAAGTTTAATTTTGTTTACTTATTTATGCAGTATTGCCTTGTTTTTATATCTACTTGGAAAAGGACACCTCAAAGGGAAAGGTAGGTAAAAGTATTTCTGATGACTGCTCCTCCAGTTCCCTGAAAGAAATAGAGAAGAGCAGTGCAAATGAAAGCGATGGAGAAGAAATATGGGAAGGAGAGGATTATGAGTATGACAAGGCTCTGGGTGCTGACAGGACATATTTGAAATTCAAGAAACAATTAGATGCAAACCCAGAGCAGTGCTTTAGGTAATCACAATTTTATTCTTTTCACTTTCTTCTTTTGTCAAAATATATTTTTGAGTTCCCTTTTTTGTGTCAGGTACTCTTATGGAGGCAACCCTCTGTTTCCTGTAGCAAATGTGCCAAAACCAGGGAAATGCAAAATTTGCGGTGCAGGTAGAAGATCTGAATTGCAGTTGATGCCCCCATTGTTGTATTTTCTACAAGAAGCAGCTGATGGTTCATCAGATATTTCAATAGATGGATGGACATGGATCACTATAATAATATTCACCTGTCCAAAGGTCTCCCTTGGTTTTTCCATCTTTAGTAAATTATAGTGTTGCTTATATAAATGTTTCTAAATTTCTTGAGTCAATTATGAGTACTTAATTCAAGTACTGTGGTTCGACTATACATCTATCCTGTATCTCTGTGTTTATATTTTCCAGCCTTTAATTCATTGCAAAATTCCGTCTGAACACATATTCACAGTGAACTGAAAAGCCAAGTGCAATAATTAATTGATTTGCAGAGTACTGGTATCGAGCTCATCTGGTATCTGTAATCTCATGTGGGCTCCTGTACATGCAAACCTTTTCAAATTTACATTCTTAGTATCCTTATTCATTTGCAGAGTTGTTGCTCATGGACTACCGGTGAAGAGACAGGCAGCAGTTGCTGGTTCATTGCCGAGGAGGAAGCTATTATAATACATGATGATTAGGCTCATTTGTTTACCCTTCTCCTCTTTTGTCTTTCTTGTGGCCAGAACCATACAAATGTAGCAATGAGAGTTTCTAATAAGAACAGCAATGAGAGTTTCTAATTTTTGTTCTTACATTTTCATTTCTGATATGAATTTTTAAGATGAGTTGATTTGTTAAATTAAATGATAGACCAGCCGAAAATAGAGAAAAGTAAATGGTGCATTCTTCAGGATCAGACAACCAAAAAATCAACCGAGAATTCTAATATAGGAAAACTTCAATCTAACAATTTACTGTATGTAGGTTTGAGTTGGTATGCCCTTCTAAGCCTGTAAATTATAAATTACTATCTATCATTGTGCGACATGGCGATACTGTTCACGAATGAACAGTGCCGTTTTCATCTTCTTTTTTCTTTTTTTTTGGTGCAGTTTTTTTTCGCGATTTCTTCTGCTTATGTCTGCGTGTTTTTTCGTATGGTTGACGCGTTGTACTGTCCGTTCGCAACAGTACGGAACTTTTTTTGCCGATTTCTTCTACCAGCTCGTTCTACTCAAAAGGCCCAAACATAAATTTAAATATTCCCTTTAAGAGTTAAGACCATAAATTATAAGTTATATATTGAACAGAATTGGTCGTTTCAGTTGGTGGGTTTAGACCTCAGACCACCTGAACCGATCAAATGGTTAATTGAACAACGAAGCAAAATCTCAAACCCAATGCTTTCTTCAATTTCTCTCTCGCACCTCAGGTGCCGCCTTTAAAGGTGGAAAGGGTGTTAGAGGTGATCAACGACGTCCTTTCTACAAAAGCACTAATGTTGGCATCTTCAAATTTGTGCATAAAACACCAATAGGTAGTCAGATCCGTATTATCTTGAGAGACTTTTTTCTCTTCAGAGAAGAAAGATTCATCTGGATCGTCGGATTAAAGATCAACGCTCGATCGTAAATGATATGATTTAGAGAATTTTAATATTATTAATCAGTATCATTAATTCTTAATCTGAACAGATCAAAACTTGTCTCGGGAGAAAAAAATCTCTCAAGAGAATTTTGTTCCATAGGTAGTCAGGTAGTTGAAAAATGAAGGTTTAAGATATTTTGTTCAATAGTGTCTAAGGTGTTAGTTTTAGTTTTAGGTTAACCTCTATTAAGAGAATCAAGATACATATTTATAGC
Organism: Eleocharis quinqueflora; assembly: GCA_964058865.1. NCBI lineage: Eukaryota > Viridiplantae > Streptophyta > Magnoliopsida > Poales > Cyperaceae > Eleocharis > Eleocharis quinqueflora. The sequence continues at coordinate 26,411 of CAXKVX010002581.1, forward strand.
CTGGCTGCTGGCACCTCCTCCTCCTCCCTCCTCTTCTCCTCCCCTACTCTCTCCCTCTCCTCTGGCGACGTTATCAGCGAGACAAATTTGTCTAATAATAATTATTAGATGGGAGAGAAAAATTGACGTCAATCAAAGGAATTCACATCCTCCGAACGGGTTAGCAGCAGTGGACCTCCTGCATTCTCATCATTGCTACAGCGTCGAAACTGTCTGCACAGTGATTTTTCTACAGTACCAACAAATTTACAGTGTAACAGTATTGCACGCTGACCCTTTCGGAACCCGGGTTATTCCACCAGATACAGATTCCAATCAAAGATACTTGTGTCAGGCCTTTTTTTACCTGCAACGTTGGGCTAATTGGCCCACAGGATAGGTCCGTATAAGATGAGGCAATGTAATGTAACTCTTTACTTCTTTTTATTTATTTGTGATTACAAAATGAGTATGATGATATATTGTTTATTTTTTTAATGTGAATAGAACAGGATTAGTTAACAAATCGACATGGAATGCATGATTTCAAGAAAAGACAGCACCAAAATAATGGATTAAACTTTAAATTATAATCTAATAGAAAGTTGACCTATAATCTGACAACTTATATTTGTTTTTGCTGGAAACCCATGATACTAAAAGCATGTTC